>JANAVB010030220.1:6667795-6887795 GCA_029216955.1 Iris pallida
AGCCAAGGCCGTGATCTTCTCCATTCTTTCGAAGACGATTGCGCTTGGTTCATCTCGTTATTTTATCAATCACTTCTTGTACATTTTATTTGAGATAGTTGGTAGTGGACTTTGTCTCCGCCCAACATATTGTACAAAGACTTATTACAGTTGATTATATGATATCTTTATTCTTCATTTGTAGATGAGATTAGATTACTCTTGGTTCACTGTATTTTACAGCTTATGTATTCATACGAGGTTTCCATATATTGGAGTATACTTCGTATGTATACAGCTGGCATGTCGATGTACCTAGTCCTACGTATTTTGGATTGGGGCGTTATATGTTTTTGTGGTGGCCCATGCAGGTCAAGTTTGTCACTTCGGTTACGTAATTGTACCGATGTGAGCCTGCAATATAGGATTAGTGCCTAGGAATCTCATCCACCTACTTGACATCCTCTCTTGACTTCAAATCCCGAACTCTCGTTCGACCTCCTTTTGATTTGCATCCTGCTTGAACTCTTTCTACCGTACTTAGTGACAGTTAGGAAGATGACTACACTATTATATGCTCATAGGTCAAACACATGGCTAGGAAGATTACATTGACAATTGGTGTACATTGAGGTCTTGTTTGAGTTATAAAGACATTTTCCTAAAAGTATGATTTTAAGGATTAGTTAATTCCAAGTTTGGTAGTAGCGTATTATCGCCTTCAAAGGATAGTAGGAATTTTATTTTGTTACCAGGTGGTATCACACAAAAGAGGATAGTTAGATCGAGAAACAAATTTATGATTATGATTTTGGAAATTGCGAAATAGTTTATGATTTTGGGATCGATTTGAGAAACATCTCTAAATTACGACACATAATTTACGGTCTATTAGAGAGCTTGAGGTTTTTAATTGGTAAGTCGTACGTTTATAAATTACAAGTTGTTAAATTGAAGATTTCAAATTGCAGTAAAAGTTTGGTTTAACATATTTTGAAGGATATGAAATTGACTCTAAAAATTTTAAATTGTCTTATGATTATGAACTATAAATTCACTTTGATTTAGAAGTTTCAATTATGGATAATAAAGGTCCTTGTAAGAGGAATAAAATGAGTATGTAGATTGAATTGGGATATACTAAGAGTTATCTCAAGATCTTGAAGATTTTTTTAGGTTATGATATTGTTATGACTAGAGAATGTGGTACATTTGATAAGATAAAGGCTATTTGAAATTTAAATTTTTGATTATGTCACAAAATTATTTAGATTTTTACGACTATAAGTTTTGGTTGTGAAGGTTTTTAGAAAATATGTTGACATATTGGAATAAGGAACTCAATTTGATACAATTAGTACAGTTTTAATTATGACAAGAGATTTTGAGTTGATTAAAATATTGAGCTTAAGTTCGGATTGCTTTGTAGATATGATAAGAGTTATCTCAAGGGTTATTAGAAATAATTTAAAATTTTAATAGTTATGATCATTTTGGTAGATGATTTTGAGAAAAACTTCGAGGAACTCCCATGTCATAGTAATAGACCCTATATGCATAAATTTTTCCTATGAATTGCCATCTTCTCTGTGGACATGATTGATATGCTCAAGCGTAGTTAATCATCTAACCAACTATATAATTATATCTCAATCTTGACTTATCCGACCTTTCTTTGTAACCCTCTAACCATTGCAATTTTGAAATATGAGTCAAACTTCCTTGATTGTATTCATCTAGGAGACCATCTTCTCTCTAAAAGTTGCGTCCATAAACTGTTTTACTAGATTCCTTAATTAATTTTACCTTATGCTTCCACTTGACCTTCTTAAAATGTATGCATTATTTATCACTTCATCAACTCCCACTTTTTATTTTAGATCTTTTTGCGTGCCTTACCGTGACTTGGATATTTGGAGCACAACACTAGACTTTTTCTTCCAACAAATTTTACATGCAAGACCTAGACGAGTCTACCTTCATGTAGGTATATCATGTCCCACTAAAACCCGCCTCCTTGTACTCTATTTTCTTGATATGACTTTCTGGTCAAAAAGACTAAACTATAACCATTATCATGGTACCTAAAAAATTTTTGACTTCAATTAGGAATTCAACCTCGAGTCAATTCGTTCGACCTGATATAATTATGTTCTCCATAAAATGCTTAACCTTGTGGTATTTTGATTGCTTGACTCATTGTTCATTACACTACTAAATTAACTCTTGTAAGTTGGGTAGAATACCTCACGACCTAACCAACCTTTTTCCTTGTGGACCATATTGATAGCTTCACTTAGACTATAGAATTTAGTGGACCGAGCTGCTTGTATAGGCCCGAACTTCGGGCAAGACTCAATTCTAAAAGGATCTTGGACTATTTAATTTCCTTCACCATCTACTGCTTATATTTTAGTTTTGCAAGCTTACTCTTTATCGAGCTTGTTCGTGACATATGTTTATTGTGGGCGCCCACTAATACATTGTCTAATCAGAACCGATGTATTATGGTCTGATCAACCATAGTTCACTTGGTTCGCTTTTTGTATATTGTTCAACGTGGATAGAGACATAGTTAAACTTGGCCCTAGAGTCTCACCCGCGACTGCCTTGGCAATTCTTTTGGAACTTATTCAGTCGTCTTTGAACCACTCATTTGAATTCGATAATGTCTTCTTCGAACTCTTTATTTTTGCCTTTCACCTGTTTTAGAAAGACAAACACCCGTACTTGATATTCTCTTAGTTGTCCACTATCTGTTACCAAGATAGTTAGCCAGTTACCTACCGATGTGACTGTAATCCCATCTTGAATAAATCGTCCTCTTCGTAACGCTAGATTCATTATCACGACTTTCTAATCAATCTTGAGACTTAAGAATGATTCAAATCATTCCTTAATCCATCATAAACCTAGACGACCATATTTACTCAAGGAACCATACCTCCCAAGTTCCTAAGTTATTCTCCTTGATCCATCCAATGCCTTATTGTTTCTCGAATTGTGATATCAATTGTCTTAGCTAGCAACCCTCATCCATTACCATATTCGTGAATTATTTTCCTATTTAACAAATTCATAACTTTCTAATTACACATTTATGCTAAACACCGCTTCTTTGCCTCGCCAAATGAATTGTTCATACTTTCTTGTCGTTAAACCCTTGTACCCTACCTAATCCTAAATTTCGAGGACGAAATTCTTTTAAGTTGGGTAGGATGTAAACTCCCTAAATTTCTACTATGATTTTTTTATCGGTATTTAATGATATTTACTAGTACTTCATACGCCAAGTACAAGTTCGCACTCTCGTAATGTCAGTCGCGTGCGAGTTTTCGGTTCGAAATTGCTCGTCGAGTGCAAATATGTGCGAGGTACATATTTTTGTAAAACATTTTTATTGGAGATTTTATAGAAGAATTTTAGTTTCAAAATAATACATGATAAATATTTTAATTACATAAAGTTGTAAAAACGTCACATCGAGATGTGCTACAACTTATGTTTTATTGTAATATAAGTAGTAATTCTTTCATGTAAACATATTAATTGTGTAAAAGTGATATGAAATTGTTTCATGATTTTACGACAACAAGTATAATTATTTTATTGCAAAATGATATTTCAAATATTTAAACATTTATTATGATTTTCGAATTAATTATTATTATATTTTATTATTATGAAAATGATATTTGAAATATTGTTTGATTGGATATTTAATTAATTATTATAATTTAAATTGGAAAGATTTATTGACCTTATTTTAAATAGCTTTTAAATTAAAGTTAAGTTTTATCTATATTAAATTAGATTGGATAAATTAATTTTAAATCGATTTGAATTAATATGGAATTATCCATTGGAATTTAAATCCCCCTAATCCCTATCCAACTGGGAATTCCCACCTCCTATTTAAGGAGAGGTACTCGTCCATAAATTCGACAACCCACAAAAATTCTCCATAAACACAAGGTGCATCGTGTCTGTGTTTCCTGTCCACCCACTATAAAAGTTCAATACATATACAATAATTTTCCATCTCAGTCCGAGCATCCCCTTCCATCGTGTCGGACACAACCCGACCACACCAGCACTCCAACCCCTACCACCGACCCATCTCCTTCCTGATTGCCCCTTTCCGCCATCTCCGACACCACCACATCCGCAGGCCCATCATCAACCACTGCCACCACTGATCCCGCGGATCCTCGGCCAACAAGCCATCAAAACCATCCCCACCATCGTCTTCCGAAACTCCGACCATCTCTGGCCACAGCCACCACCGTCGACACCATCACTATTTCTCCAAGACCAAAACCACAGCAAAAAAAAGAGGCAGAACCCTCACCTCCGTCGCGTCCGACCTCGTCGCCGCGACGGCGGCCGGATCCACGCCGCCGCCATCCGGGGCCACGGGCGCCGCGCCTCCATCCCCTCTCCGGTCGGCCGCCCATACCGATTAGGCAACTGCTCCCCACGGGGTCGCGCCTCCAGCTGCGGTTGCCACCGTCCGGCCACGACGGGATCTTCCATCCACCACCAACTGCGGGAGACCCGATCTCCGGCGTGCCTTCACCTCCACCCGGCCGCCGGGAGCCATCCGAACCGCCGTTCCACGCCATCCGCCCCAAGCTCGCCGTCGCCTGACCACTGCGCCACCGCGCTCACTCCCGATCCAGCCGCCCCCTTCCGTGCGCCACCGTGCATGGGGCCACCGCCGACCACCGCGCCCTGCCGCTGGTTCCCGACGCCCAGCCTCCGTCCACCGGCCACCGGCGCCTATCCGCCGACTGGTAAATCCCTTCTTCCCCGTTCTCTTTTTCTCTCTCTCCACTGTAACTAATTGGGGGGGATGCTGTAAGGGTTTTAAGGGATTAAGTTTTTTTATTATTATTATCATTATTATTATCATCATTATTATATTTATTATTATTAGTATTATTCATTAATGTCATTATAAGTATTAATCATTATTATTAGCATCATTATTCTTATTATTATTATTAGCATTTTTGTTATTACCACTGTTATTATTATTATTAGTTTATTTATTATTATTATCATTATTATTATTATCCTCATTATTAGTATGATTATTATTTTTATACATATTATTATGATTATTATTATCATTATGTTTATTAAATTCTAAATTAAAACTAGTTATGACCTAAATTGATTTTATTAGAATTTTTAAGTACTTATAAATTTTTTTGGAATATTTACCAACAAACGATTTGATCAAATAAAAATAATTTCCACTATTATAAATAAGTTATAAATATTTTTTTCTAAAATTTACAGATTGAAGAATTTTAGCGTTTTAAGCCTCAATAATTTCTTGAAGTTCATATATTTATGTAAAATATTTATAATAAAATATTGATTTAAAACAAATATATTTTTCTTAGATAGTTATGACTGATTTTCTAAATGAGTATATATATATATTTTAAAATTAAGAATCATCTTTTACATAAATCAAATCTCTCTCTTAGAATATATGACATCTGACCATGACTAATCAAATACTTATTTCTTTCGGACTTCTTCGCATCAAACATGGCTACTGGACAGACATGACTTGTCGGAGAACACCGCACCACTCTAGGAGACACACCAGGCAAGATACCTTGCCATTATATTGTTTATATTCAGTTTGCATTTTATTATATATCACTGTTCATTTATTTCCAGTTCTTACTGTTCCTGATTTACTGTCTGCTCAGTGATATTAGATATACTTTGTTATTATCCTTTGATTTGCATGTGGACTTAGAGTTAAGAGACTACCGTATGTAGTGTGTTGTATATACCTTGACACAGTTGTACCACGAGGATGTGTGAGATGAGTAGCATGTAGAGGTTCTTGTGTGTGGGCTGATCCCTCATGCGCATGCGATAGGGCTAATTGCTAATACAGGCATGTTAGGAGACTTAGCAGTTAGTAGAGGTTTATGAGACATGGATGTGACTCTGTTAGGCATTGGGTGGGAAGAACAGTTCCTTGACGTATGGGCCAAGTATGCACTTCCCTATTGCCGGTTATCTCCGCGGAAGATACGGTCCTGGATCCTGATACTGAGTTACTGCTGGCCTCTGACATTCGATGAATGTTATGCTTTGAGGTCCCTGGTATCCTGATGGGCCATACCTGAGATTACTGCTACTGTACCAGAGTGCCCATGCGTTGGAGGTTTGTTCTTAACTGCATAAACACTGTAGTATGGTTAGACTACCTTATTGTCGTCTTGTCACTTATTTTGGGTTGTGACATCTTATATATTCAGTTTATTATGGCATGTTCTTTGTGTATCTTGTACGTCCCTCTGAGGACCTGGTTATCTCTCCAGGTGTGTGCTTCTGTGAATTTGCAGGTATTCTAGCCAAGGCCGTGATCTTCTCCATTCTTTCGAAGACGATTGCGCTTGGTTCGTCTCGTTATTTTATCAATCACTTCTTGTACATTTTATTTGAGATAGTTGGTAGTGGACTTTATCTCCGCCCAACGTATTGTACAAAGACTTATTACAGTTGATTATATGATATCTTTATTCTTCATTTATGGATGAGATTAGATTACTCTTGGTTCACTGCATTTTACAGCTTATGTATTCATACGAGGTTTCCATATATTAGAGTATACTTTATATGTATACAGCTGGCATATCGATGTACCTAGTCCTACGTATTTTGGGACTGGGGCGTTACAAGTTCATCTAGGAGGGACGAAGATGTACCGTAATATTCGTCAGCATTTCTGGTGGAATGGTATGAAGAAGGAGATAGCTCGGTTTGTCTTTCGATGCTTGGTTTGCCAGCAGGTCAAGGCTGAGCATCGGAGACCAGCCGGACTTCTTTAACCTTTTATCGATTTCGGAGTGGAAGTGGGATCATTTTACCATTGACTTCGTGACTGGTCTTTCTTGAACCCCGACTGGTAGAGATGTCATTTGGGTTATAGTGGATCGACTCACGAAGGTTTCCTACTTCCTACCTTTCAGAGTTAGTCAGTCTACAAAGCAATTGGCCGAGTTGTACTTGAGGTAGGTTGTTAGGTTGCATGGGGTACAGTTATCATAGTCTCATATCGAGATTCCAGATTCAGTTCTCATTTCTGACAGAGCCTTCAGCAGAGTTTGGGTACCCATTTGAGTTTCAGTTCAACATACCATCCTCAGACAAACGGTCAGTTGAAGCGTACGATCCAGACTTTTAAAGATATACCTAGGTCATGCACTCTTGACTTCAGTGATTCTTGGGAGGATCTCTTGTACTTGGTAGAGTTCTCGCATAATAACAGCTTCTAGGTGAGCATTCAGATGACACATTTTGAGGCTTTGTTTGGTAGGAGATGTAGGTCACCCTAGCTTAAAATTGGGGAGAGGTAGATACTTGGGCCAAGGTTGATCGTTCAGTCAGTTTGAAGTTGTCAGGCAGGTCAGGGAGCTTCCCAGAGTGGCTCAGGACTGTCAGCATCCTTGGGGTGTTCAGTAATGGCGATCTCTTGGGTTCTCAGTCGACGATCACATATTTTTTAGATTTGCCTACCCGTGTTGTCATTGGATTTGGCGTACGGGAAAAGCTTAGTCCTAGATATATTTGGTCGTCCGATATTCTCGAGCAAGATGATATGGTACATATCCTACTTGCTTTATTATCTTGCTCTTCCATCATCGCTGTGCGAGGTACATAACATGTTTCACGTATCTCAGTTGCGTCGGTATGTTCCAGATTCGAGCCATATCCTAGATCATTTCGAGTTGGTCGTTGTTACCGACCTATCGTATGAGGAGAGGCCCATATCCATTTTGGACCGGAGGGAGAAGATTCTCAAGAATCGGACTATCCGATATTTCGTGTTTCCTGGGATCATCACTCATCGAGCGGGTCGACTTGGGAGCGCGAGGATGATATCCGAGCTCGTTACCCGTATATGTTTGACTCGGGAGGTGTACTTATTCGTATATCCATGTTCTACCTTTTGTTTGAGTGTGATTGTAAGAATTCATGATGTTGTTGTTCTATGTGTTTAAATTGCTTTTATATTTCTTATACATTACTCTAGTTGGATTTCATGATTTATGAGTTCCCTATCTTGATCCTGATAGCATGTTTTCTTGGATTTATCGCTTGCTTTTGTTTTTCTTTTAGGAAATTTTGAGGACGATATTTTTCTAAGGAGGGGAGAGTTGTGAGACTCGTCTCACAGTATCGGTATTTATATATAGATACGTATTTTACAGTATATTTCGTATTTTCTTGATTTTCAGAACGCTTTAAAATTTTTCCAAAATTGTAGGTTTTCTCCTTGATCGGTATACCGCCAGTATATCGGTGTATACCAACAGCATACAGCCCGAACAGATTTTTCCACATTTCAGATTTCAGATATTTTCTTGAATAGTGTTTGATATTTTGATGAATAGTATTTAGATATTTTGGTGAATAGTATAGATGCATCCTATTACCCATTGGATATTTGATTTTGTTTGGATGGCCACGATTGACTTAGATTTTGACATAGATCATCATCCAACGGTTAAGATTAATTCTCCTATATCCTTCTACTTTCTCTCTCCTTCCTCTTTTCACACTTTCTTCCTTTCCTCTTCACTTTCATTCCTCTTCCTCAAGAGCATAGGAAAGTTTGGCCTTGAGGCCTAGAGTGTGGTTTCGTACCCCTCTTGGTGGAGTAGAAAATTAGGCTTGGAACTTAACCTAAGCAAGTACATATTGCCAAATTCTTGAACAATATTTTTTTGTTGTTATTTTTTTTTCCTTGGTATTAAATGCTTAGAATTGTCCTAAACTCATTTTGTTAAAAATATTTTCCTAGTGATTCTCGTCTATATCTATGTTTCTAAATTTGGTTAGAACTAGGTATTAATTTTGTTAAAATCCAATATTGACTTGGTAGAAAACTCGGTATCGAGAGAGATACTGGGGTTACCATCATGGATCTTGGTCACATATGTTATCTGAGGCCCTCACCTAGCTTGTATACCATGGACTTTGAGTTTGGTAAAAATCGAAACCAGTTTCGGTATCCCGAGAACCTATTGTTGGAGTATTTTGAGGTATTGATCTATCAAATGTTTTAGTTCATGAAAACTAATACTTCCATGTTGTAAAGAATTCAATTTTATGCGATTTTTACTTTTGAAAATCCGAATTTCGATTTAAAATGAAGTTTTTATGGCCGAAATAAGTTTTGGCAAATTCTGGAATTTTGTTGCTGTCCAGAAAATTAAAATTCCGACGGAATACCGATGTATACCGACGGTATACCGATTTTCTTCCCATAAATTTTGTCTTTGGCCGGAATACCTCCGGTATACCGTAGTATACCGCCGGTATACCAATTTTGGCTGGTTATGCTGTTTTTGTCTATTTTTGTTCGTTTCTGCCCTTTTTTGTCCGTTTTTTATATCTTTTTCGACTGTAATAAATTCTTAACATGATTAAATGACCTTGTATACTTAGAGAATGATTGTACATCCTATATACACTTGATACTAGCTTATGTTTATATGTTCTTCTATGCTCACTATGTATTGCTATGCCCTTCCAAATTTATTGTACCTTACAGTCTATACCATGTCCAATATTTACTTGATAGTGACCCGTCGTGGTGCACTCTTATACATGTCTTTTCCTAGCTTGCTTGATAGTGGCATATCATGGCGCACCTTTGATTCAAGTACATGTATAGCTCCTTGATAGTGGCTCGTCATAGCGCACTCTTGTCTTGATATTGTCATGTCTTGTTGTCGCTTATTGTAGTGCACAATCTTGCTTGTCTTGTCTAGTCTCGTATGTCTCATGTCTAGGATAGATTCTGCAAAATGCCACACCCGAAATCCTAAATAAAATGTTAGGAATTATATAATTAGATTGATTATCTAGATCATTGGGAGGTGAGACTTTCTCGGTTACCTGCACCCTTGTTTTCCGGTCTTATATATACTACTAGGGATTTGGAGCCATCTATCATGATGAGCACTCTTCTAGCACACCGTCGAGTGGGGCACTTCCTTAGGACACTCGTATCTTACTGCGGTGTATCTGCTATACTTATTTTTCTTTTGACTTGGATCATTCGGGTAGTCTGCAGGGCAGGTAACTGGATCGGATTTCTCAAACTTGCATATGTTAGTAATTAGGATTGTGACAACCCTGGTTAGCTAAAGTATCAAGCCGTACTCGTTGCTTGGCCGTGATTGATGGATGGAGTCAATTCATGTTTAGTCTCGTCTATTCTTGTTCCAGTTTATCTTATTTCAGTACCTAACTTCCTGTTATTTTCTCACATGCTATCATTTCTGCTACAGTCTTAGTTTCACTACATGTCTCGCATGCTTGTCCTTACCACTTCTCCCACATGCTCAGTTTCATCACATGCTACATACCCTGTATATTCACATGTTCACATGTTGTTTTCTTACATATTTCTAATTTTCTTTCATATTCCTGTGGTACCATTATATTATTCTTGTCCTGCATTTACTGCTTTACTTTAGAGTTGCTATGATGTGCATGCTGGTTTTAGTTCATAGTTTGGCTTCCTTTGTGGTACTTGCTATTGGGGGTCTGACCCCACTGGTTTTATTTGGCCATATATGGTAGAGATGCCCGAAGATCTTCTATACCTTCTACTCGATGGTGATTATCCAGAGCACCAGAGTACCTGAGTGGGTTTCTTATTTTCGCCCACTAGTTATGTACATTATTCTTTTGAGGCTTTTCGCCACCGAGCACTTATTTAGCTCGTGTTTGAACTTGACATTTAATCTACGGGTTTAGACATGATGTGCGTATTCTAGACTATAACTAGAGCTTATCATGTATGACTATTACTCTTGCTAGCTCTTTATTTTGTATTACTAGCTTTATGATCATTGATATATAATAGTTTGGATGCTTTACTATTTTATATTCCAGATGATTATACTTCTTGTATATTGTTTACTACCTGTGATTGAGATACCTAGGATTCTTGACCTAGGATTGCTTGTTGGATTCTAGGAGCGGCCCCCATCTATACAACTTATACGTTATTTCGGAGTAATGAAGTACTTTGGTATACGTAGCTGGCCTGGTCCGTCCCTACTTGTCAGTATTCTAGTTCTGGGGCGTGACAAAGATCTACGTAGCTCTTTTGTCGACTTTGTACGATGCGAAGTCTGTCACGAATCAAGCGGACCTTTTTGATGGCCTGCTCCACCAGTTCTGGTCCGATCACTTGTCGCTCTCCAATTTTATCCTAACATATTGGAGATCGACACTTCCTCCCGTAGAGCACTTCAAACGGATCCATCTCAATGCTCTGTTGATAACGGTTGTTATACGCAAACTCCATAAGAGACAAATGCGTATCCCAACTAGTCTTTAGATCGATCGCATACAAATGCAATATATCCTATAAGATTTGATTCACCCTCTCTATCTGACCGTCTGTCTGGGGTGGTATGCAATACTGAAATTCAGTTTGGTACCCTTTGTAGCTTGCAAGTTCGTCCGAAAATGCGATAGAAATCGCCCGTTTCTATCCGAAACTATTGTGGTCGGTACCCCGTGCAGTCGAACAATCTCGTCGATACAGATTTGTGCTAACCGATCGACGTTCCATGCTACTTTGATTGCGATAAAGTGAGCCGACTTGGTCAATCTATCAATAATTACCCAAATTGCATCATTCCTTCGCGGCTTCTTCGAAAATCCCACAATAAAATCTATCGAGATATTGTCACACTTCCACTCAGTAAAGGCAAAATTTTGCAGCTTCCCGTCTGGCCTTTGGTATTCCACCTTCACTTGCTGACACGCCATGCACTGTGATACAAAAGTAGCCACGTCTTTCTTTATATCCTGTTACCAAAAGTTTGTGCGCAAGTCCTTGTACATCTTGGTGCTTCCAGAATGTAATAAGTACTTCGCATAACGCGCCTCCGTCAGAATTTCTTTCCTGAGTTCGACAGTTTCAGGAATGCAGAGCCTTCCTTTTAGTCGTAATGTCCCGTCTCTGTCCTTTGTAAAGTCGGTCGTCCTTCCTGTTGAAATCAACTCGCACATCTTCTTCAGGAATTAATCGTCCTTCTGTACGGTCTTTATTTTGCTAAGCAGGCTCGACCTAAGCTTCAACTGAGCTAGGTGCAGATATCGATACTCAATTTCGAGTTCGATACCCATCACTTCAAGGTCTCGCCATATCTCATTATTTAGGGCCAGTAATCCCATAAACATTTCGCTCAGCGCGTCTGCTACGACGTTTCCTTTGCCCGACATATACTCGGTCGTCAGCTCGTAGTCTTTTATTAGTTCGAGCCAACGATGCTGCCTCAAGTTGAGTTCTCGTTGGGTGAATAAGTATTTGAGGCTCTTGTGATCAGTGTAGATTCTACAAGCCACACCATAGAGGTAGTGTCGCCAAAGTTTCTATGCGAACACGATTGCCTCCAATTCTAGATCATGCGTCGAATAGTTCTTCTTGTGCTGCTTCAACTGTCTTAAAGCATAGGAGATGACTTTGTCATTTTGCATGAGCACATGTAATGCCCCGTCCCGCTCAGTTCAATCGGAGGAATCAAAATGCCAACGACGTTCAGACTTAGCCATGCGATGGCCTGCTTGAAGTCCTGCTCGGTCGAGGCAACTCCTCGCTCATGTAGGTAGCTTTGGTGAACTTGCCTCAGCTTGGCCTTCACACTGATAAAACAAAAGTTTTCAAATGCACAAGTAGACTTGATAATAAAAGAGGCGAATCCACATAGCTAAGGGAATAATCCCAAGTTTGATCGGATTGAGTTAGAATATGGAAAGGTCCCACGGTTGGCTTAGAAGAGTTACACGACGTGCTTTCAAAATAACGCTCGATCCTTCATCTCATGGCTTGGGGGAAGGAAAGTTGGTCTAAGTTGCCACAAAGCTATTAAATTAGCCTAACTCATAGGCGTCGCATGTATAAATGCTTGATAAAGCATGCACGGTCCTATCGTCTAAGGCTTGGCATAGCCTTTGCTCGTCTCACGGGTTAAGTTGTTGTACGATTGAGTTAGGTAAGAGTTTTGATGGGCTATCGAAGTAATAGCAAGCAATGTCCCATGTTTTCTATGGTTGTTAAAGTCACATAGTCCCACGATCTCAAGGCACGTCATATAAAGTATGACTTGGGCGGTAGTGTCGAACAGAATACAAGTTGGTTTATGGCACGAGCCATAGTTGGTTCAAGGATAAGTATGCTACGGTCTATGGAACATGTTTTATCCAAGTTAAGTTGGAAGGCTATGTAGTAGCCGTTCCCTGGGTTTCAAAAGATTAGAAAAATTCACACGATCGTTTGTCGAGACCGGTCCCGTGGCTTGGGAGTCTCTCAGGAAGTATGAAAAGCATGGTCATGATTAAAGAAGATCCTAATTTGAGTCATATAGTGAGTTAGGTAGGCACCATTGCATGGTCATGGACAATTTGTGCACAAGGTGTAGTTCCTAACGTTGCCAGCAACGAATCGGCCCTGGAGGAACGAGTAATGGCAAGCGTCAGCCATGAATCGGCGCGGGTGATTCAGAAACTTTTGCATAGGGCTCGCTGCCTGTGCGCAAAAGGGTCACCGTCTAACCCAGCTATAGTATAAGATAGCTTAATATTGCTAGTAACCTTTCATATAGATTAGTCAGTGTGCTAAGCGGCAACCCGCATGCACGGTATTGGTCGAATCAAAGAAAGTACAAGTACGACACTAATTGAGTTAAGAAGGTGTGCACAGTTGCAACACCATTATGGAGCCTAAGATTTGGCTATAGCAAGGACACGTACTTCGACATGAATGTGGCATCGTGTTTGTGTTGTCAACACAAGTTCCATAAGTCGGGATTGAATCATCTCGAGTTAAGTCAGGAAGGGCCGTACGACAAAGTTTGGTTAAGTCATGTTGAATTATGAGGCACGACCTCGATATTTGAAGCACGAACCAAGTTGATGGCACGAAACATGTTGCATCCTAAAGTATGTATCGAAACGGCAAGTACAAATCGATACTTATTGTTGCAAGCACGAGAATGGTCTATAGACACATCGATAAGTAAGTTATCAATGCGAGGTACGATGATGGTCTAGAGACACAAATAGGCCAAGAGTCTATGTCCTAAAATCGATCCTAAGGTAAGAATAGAAAGACAATCATAAAGGGATTATATTGCACAAAGTAAATGAACGTGTTGGTTTTGTAAGGGTGGACGAGGAGCTCACTCCACTAGTAAGGTTATATACCGACACTGACACAGTTTGCATGTGCAGATTACAAGTACATGCTCATCAAGGTGCAGCTCGTTTGGATGCGCTGAGGTATGGAGTTCCTTGGCATTTCGAGTTATGCGACCCCATTGAAGACTTCATCTATATAGAACATAATGTATGGACATTGCCTATCTGAAGCATCCGTTAGCTCATCAAATTATATTAAGAGATGAGAAAGAGCTGGGTGATGGTAATCAGAGAGAAAAAGTAAGCTTGAATGATTGTAACTTGGCTTCGCTCCTTTGTAATTTTATTTCAAGTATCAATTGAAGATTTTGATTTTGTTTCAATGCTTGTGATGCCTTGTATATTCAATATTTCTGTTTGGGACTTCTGTGCGATGACCACATCGCAAGTTGTTGTAATCGGCCTTATGGAATCCATCTTGCACGAGCGTAACCTAGGTTCATGCGACATTGCGCCTTAGCGAGGATGATCGATCCTACGGGATCGAGGCGTGACATAACAGAGTTCGACTTTACGTCCTTGAACTTTCGATTGAATTCTTTAACTCTGATGGTTTCGTGCTAAATGTCGTTTTCGCAAATCGATATCATTGGTGCGCTCTCTCACAATATTCTGCGGGATGTCCATACAATAAGTTTATGTAATTTGCAAATCGTATGAGAATAGTTTTTGACAAAAATAAAAGATGGTTCACATAAAGCATGATTGGCTAAGTCGGGATGGATATATGCACCAAGAATTGCGTCGACCTTAAAAAAGTCGTGTGCGGAATTCGAATCGAATTAAAATGAGTTTGACTTGATTCATATAATACAGGATGACTATCGATAGGGATGCCATCGAACGATATTATTGTCAATACGATATAGTGATGGACGTGCTTAAAATTGAGGAATGGTTCGAATGAAGATTCGAAGTAATCGATGGTGATTCGAAAATTGTTTGAGGATTTATCGAATGATTTCATCCTTGAGTGGTGTATGTGATAGCCTCGGGGATGTTGATGATTGAGGATGCGGGGTGCCAATGAGTCTATCAGCAAGCGTCACAGTATGTAAAGCCTTAGATTGAGTATCATTGAGTAAGTTGTAATCTTGAAGATTTTGACGAGTTGATTCGAACGAACTAGAAATGACATGCACGGGATTGAGATTGCACAAGTATGAAATGCAAAATGATCGATAATAAAGATTGTATTAAGGAAAAGTTAAGGTGTAACGAACGGATGACTCGATCGAGGAAATCCATATGAATCGTATATGAAAAGTTAGCACGATGGAAAGATGGCGTGCATAAAAAAGTTCGATTTTGAAGTTATGAAAGTGACTCTAAGAGTTGCGATAGATGTTGCTTGATGATTTGAGTTAGCATATATCGATGCATTTTGAGAAAATATATTGCTCGATGACTTAAGATAGACAAATAAATATACGTGATTTTGAGTTTCAACGAATTGATCATGTAACTAGTTCAGAGGATAATGATCGAATTTGATCTTAAATATCGAGGAGATTATGGTATATCCAATTTGGATGATAGCATCAGTTGTACGACTCAAAATTTGTTACAAATAAAGATCGTCAAGTTATGTTCATCATCGATGGTATTGAGGCGTATCAAAGATCGATGTGCGATAACTTAGGGGGTACTATAATTCGAAGAATGACGATCGTGCAAATGTTATTGTTTTGATGGATGATATTCTTGGAATTTTGATAGAAATGAATGTTTGGATGAAAGAAAAGCGTCTTGATTATTCAGTGATAACCACAACGTCGACGATCTTGTCTTACGCGAGCACAACTCTAGCCTCGCACATGCGACACGTCAGATTTGGGGTGATCGTTTCGCGTGAGCGTCGACATGGTAATTTATGTCCAGCGAGAATGATCGAACTCGGGAGATCAGGGCATGGCAAATTGGATTACTTTGACTTGTGGTTTGATGCGAAGGTGAATTCGAGGATTGGTCAGACTTGTGATTGAAGATTAAGTAAATTTGGGGATTGAGTAGATCAATCTGCGTATCGAGAATGAATTAGTCTAGACCCAAAGCAAGAGTTACGTTCCGATGAGGATGATTATCCTACGGAAACGTTAGCATGGTGATTTCGTGTCCACCGTGGATAATCAGACTTGCATGAGATTGGGACATGACATATTGCTATGCTAGACGACCTCGTGATCGAATACATAAATTGTGGTAAACAACTTAGAGAATATGGAATGAGGATTATGTTTTAGTGACAAATCATATCGTAGCATGCTTGACTTGAATATGATGGATAGGTAGATTATGTTGAACATGTTTGAAGAGATAGACTACGCGAATTGCTAGTATGCACATGTGATAAGAAACATGCAAAAGATTTAGTTGAGCGAAATTTATGATATGATGGCTTTGCTGAATGACTCGGACCCTTATGTTGAACTCTGAGAATGCGAATAGGAGAATTCTATGCTCGAAGTTTAGAAATTGAAGTGATGCGAGATTAGGTAGAAAAATATGTACTATCAACTTTAGTTTGACCGTAGAATTGGGGTCAGTGTTGATATTATTATTTGGAAACTATGATTCTAATACTGATGTTGGCTTTAGCCTAGTGAAGATAGCCTAGAGGTTAGGCAGACGTCCCTGTGAGGAGAGATTAGATTATTATTGGTGGATAGAATGATTTAAGAATATGAAAATACCACTTACGAGGCTTGGCTGAAATGTATATATTTCAGGGACGCCTGAATATGTGCACGATCCGACTCGAGTGGTGATGGCAAATTCTCTCTCACGAGGCTTGGTTGAAATATATGTATTTTGGGGATGCCTAAAATATGTGCACGATCCAACTAAGTGATACGTTGAATTTAAATGAGACTAAAGGAACGGAAAGGTATCGAGAATTTTGAAATGGTGTGTTTCAAAAGAGAAATTGATGGTAGTGCGATCGTGGATTTGAAATGAACTTGAATATTTTGAGGCATTGATGCAAGTCAGGATTCGAAGATTGGTTAAGATAAGTGTGTACTCAGTATGTTTCGAGGAAGAAACTTTTTCTGAGTGGTATATAATGTAATGCCATGTCCCACACAATTCAATCGGAGGAATCAAAATGCCAACGGCGTTCGGACTTAGCTATGCGACAGACTGTTCGAAGTCCTGCTCGGTCGAGGCAACGCCTCGCTCAGATGGATAGCTTCGGTAAACTTACCTCAGCTTAGCCTTCATTCTAATAAAATAAAAGTTTTCAAATGCACAAGTAGGCTTGATGATAAAAGAGGCAAATCCATATAGCTAAGCGAATAATCTCAAGTTGGGTCGGATTGAGTTAGAATATAGAAAGGTCCCACGATTGGCTTAGAAGTATTGCACGGCGTGCTTTCAAAATGGCACTCATCCTTCATCATGTGGCTTGGGAGAAGGAAAGTTAGTCTAAGTTGCCACAAAGCTATTAAATTAGCCTAAGTCATAGGCGTCGCACGTATAAATGCTTGATAAAGAATGCACGGTCCCATCGTCCAAGGCTTGGCAAAGCCTTTGCTCGTCCCACAGGTTAAGTTGTTGCACGATTGAGTTAGACAAGAGTTTTGTTAGGCTATAGAAGTCATAGCAAGTACTGTACCATATTTTTTACGGTTGTCAAAGTCACATAATCCCACGATATCAAGGCTCGTCATATAAAGTATGACTTGGGTGGTAGTATCACATAAAACATAAGTTGGTTTAAGGCACGAGGCACAGTTGGTTCAAGGATAAGTATGCCACGGTCTACATGTTTTGTTCAAGTTAAGTTGGAAGGCTATGCAGTAGCGTTCTCTGGGTTTCAAAAGAGTAGAAAAGTTCACACGACCGTTTGTCGCCGATACCGGTCCCGTGGCTTAGGAGTCTCTTAATAAGTATGGAAAGGATGGTCATGATTAAAGAAGAACATGATTTGAGTCATATGGTGAGTTAGGTAGGCACCATTGTATGGTTATAGACAACTTGTGTACAAGGTGTAGTTTCTAACATTGCCAGCATTGAATCGGCCCGGGAGGAACAAGTTATAGCAAGCGCCAGCAATGAATCGGCACGGGTTATTCGAAAACTTTTGCATAGGGCTCGCTATCCATGTACA
Source organism: Iris pallida (assembly GCA_029216955.1). Classification (NCBI taxonomy): domain Eukaryota; kingdom Viridiplantae; phylum Streptophyta; class Magnoliopsida; order Asparagales; family Iridaceae; genus Iris; species Iris pallida. Next base: position 6,686,151 of record JANAVB010030220.1, read on the forward strand.
AAAGGGTCACCGTCTAAACCAGCTATAGTATAAGATAGCTTGACATTGCTAGTGATCTTTCATATAGATAAGTTAGTATGCTAAACGGCAGTCCGCATGCACGGTATCGGTCGAATCAAAGAAAGTGCAAGCATGGCACGAATTGAGGTAAAAAGGTGTGCACGGTTGCAACACCATTTTGGAGCCTAAGATTTAGCTATAGCAAGGACACGTGCTTCGGCATGAATGTGGTGTCGCATTTTAGTCATCAACACAAGTTCCACAAGTCAGGATTGAGTCATCTCGAGTTAAGTTAGGAAGGGTTGTAAGACAAAGTTTGGTTAAGTCATATTGAACTGTGAGGCACGGCCTCGATATTTGAAGCACGGACCAAGTCAATGGCAGGAAACATATTGCGGCCTAAAGTATGTGCCAGAAGGGCAAGTACAAGTCGATACTTGATGTTGCAAGCACGAGAATGGTCTAGAGGCACAACGATAAGTAAGTTATCAGTGCGAGGCACGGTGATGGTCTAAAGACACAAATAGGCCAAGAGTCTATGTCCTAAAATCGATCCTACGACAAGAGTAGAAAGACAATCATAAAGGGATTATATTGCACAAAATAAATAAATGTGTTGGTTTTGTAAGGATGGACGAGGTGCTAACTCCACTAGTACGATTGTGTACTAACACCCATACAGTTTGCATGTGCAGATTACAGGTACATGCTCATCATGGCGGAGCTCGCTTGGACGTGCTGAGATATGGAGTTCCTTGGCATTTTGAGGCGTACGGTCGCATTTAAGACTTCATCTATATGGGACATAATGTATGGACATCGCCTATCTGAAGCATCCATTGGCTCGTCAAATTGTATTGAGAGACGAGAGAGAGCTGAGTGATTATAATCAGAGAGAAAAGTGAGCTTGAGTGATTGTAACTTGGCTTCGCTCTTTTGTAATTTTATTTCAAGTATCAATTGAAGATTTTGATTTTGGTTCAATGCTTGTGATTTCTTGTATATTTAATATTTTTGCTTGGGACCTATGTGCGATGACCCCGTCGCAAGCTGTTGTAATCGACCGTTATGGAACCCGCCTTACTCGAGCACAACCTAGCCTCGTGCGACATCATGTCTCAGCGAGGACGATTGGTCCTACGGGACCGAGGCGTGACAGCACGCACCCTAGGCCAGTTCCGGATATGTCGCTAAATATCTGAAACCCTTCTAGTCTATCTGGAAGTACAAGGATTGGCGCTGAGATGAGTCGTTGCTTCAACTCTTGAAAGCTGGATTCATAGTCGTCACACCATTTGAATATGACTCCCTTCTGGGTGAGGCGAGTCAGAGGCGACGCTAATGTGGAAAAGCTTCGTACAAATCTGCGGTAGAAGCCTGTCAAGCCCAAGAAACATCGAATGTCGCTAGCCGAGGTAGGTCATTTCCAATCTACCACTGCTTCAATTTTCTTTGGGTCCACCGTGATGCCTTCGACAGATATTACGTGTCCGAGGAACGTCACGCTACTCATCCAGAACTCGCACTTACTCCGTTTTGCATATAATTTATTTTCACGCAGAGTCTACAACACCGTCTTCAAGTGCTCTGCGTGTTCTTCCCGATTCTTTGAATATATAAGGATATCATCAATGAACATGTAACCCCTCTTCCCAAAATTTTGAATTATATTTTTATTTATTTATTTGAATTTAATAGTGATTTTTAGAATTTTTATAAACAATTATTAATTAATTATTACGGCAGATGATTTTAGCCATGATGGAGTTTTGGAGTACACGGTGACTAGAAATCGTGGCACGGATAGTGCCATGTCATGCTTCGACTAGAGTATTATCCCTGGTAGGGAAGGTCGAGCCATAGAGATGTCTTAGCTAGGAAAATCAGGCCAAATTGCGACTTAACCCTTATCGAAGATTTATTTAATTATTAATTATATTATATTATTGAGTTTAGGGAAACCGGGTATACCATTTTAGCCAGACTGGACCTGAACTGAGCCCAAGCCCATGTAGTCATGTGGCACGTCCGATGATAAATGTGTTGATGTATTTTGGTGAGTGGGAGGTTTTTCGTTTTAACGATTTAATGAATATTCCTAAGTATTCATAATTTAATATTATAATATTATTATTAGTTGATAGGTCCTAGTATATTTTGGGACTATTCGACTACACAAAATGGTATATATATATATATATATATATATATATATATATATATATATATATATATATATATATATATATATATATATATATATATATATATATATATATATATATATATATCATTATTACTAGTTGATATATATATATATATATATATATATATATATATATATATATATATATATATATATATATATATATATATATATACATCATTATTATTTTATTGAATTTTGTTATATTTATTATTATTCGTTATTATTATTATTATTTTATTGAGGTTATTACTATATAATATTATTTTATTATTAATGGTTATATTATTTTGTCAATTAAATATTATTATATGTATATAGTCATGTATATATATACAAATAGGGCCTACACTAGGAATAGTAATATTGGGGTCTTATTTGGATTTTATGGATATTATATTATATAAGTATGTATACGAGTATACAGGTATATATGTAGATCTATATAGAAATATTATACATAAGAATAAATATATTAATAAAATAGTTGGAAGTTTATTTGCTAAGCATTCAGCCTAGCAACCAGTCGGGCCCAAAGGCCGAGCCCGACCCCCCTCAGTTACTAGCAAACCTGCTAGTAACAGAACCAACCCGCGCCTGAAGGAAACCCAACCGAGAACACCGCTCGGGTTCGTTACTGTGTATATATATACATATTGATCCGACGGAGTGTCGAGGAAAAAAACGCGAGGAAACCCTAGCTCTACGAAACCCTAACATACGTCGCGCCTTCCCAGTCTCCTGGGCGGTCACCCCGACGCCGGAGCGCCGCCGGAGGACCGCCGGACAGCCGCCGAACCCAGGCCGCGCGCGCCAAAACAGAACAGTGAGGACAGCAACGGCAGTTGCGACATCCGACTTCACGGGAGGATTTCTCCGTCTCCGAGGCATGGTTTTTCAAACCGTCTTCACCGGTACGTCACCTACCTATCCAACTCTTAGTCCCTTCAATTCGTTTAGAACAAATCGAATTAGATAGTCCAAGAAATCAAGTCAAAAATCACGAAAAACCTGCTAGTAAACAGAGTAAAACCCAGTCCAATTACTCTAGTTCACGGTCAATTTTCTTCCAACCCATGCACGATTTAAAAATTCAAATTGAAGAAACTTATAAACAATATATAGGAGATGGAAACCCTTTTTTCGTTTCTGTATTCATGCATTGTGTGCCGAATAAACAGTCCCTAAAGATTAGGAAAAATCTGTTTTAAAATATTAGAAATATTAAAAAACTCTACGATACGACGTGCGTCCCGCCAATCCGGGCGGCATGGTCGTGAACCGAAAGGTGCGTAACGGCTTCATGGTCGTGTGGGCTTTGACGGAATTCAAATTGGTCGCGTGTGCACGACGAATTTGATGCGTATCCGTCGAAATTTACCGTATCGGCCTCTGTGCAAATTTCTCAATTACTTTGTGCACGCTCGTCAGATCGAGATGAAACTTATGTCAGCAGGACCGTATCATTTTTCTGGTCCTGTATGCCAAGTTTGGTCAAATTCTGAGACAGTTGATCGGATCGCCGTTTTGCGGGCCCCACGGTCCGACTCAACGGGCAATTTTGTGCACGGGCCGCCAGAATCCAACTCTGGACATACCGTTGGGTTCATATCATCGAAACGCATCCGTAGATATATAGTTTGATGACTTTAGAGACTATTGACTCTGGCATGCTTTTCGGTGCAAAGTGGGTCCAATGGCGGACATCGTTTTGACCTAAAATTACTGTTTTGCCCCTGTGTCCAGAATTGGACTTAAGGACAGGCAATTCTAGCTATTTTGACTATTCTGATAACATTGGTAATGTTTATTTCAGTATCCAGAGACTATTGTACTTGTTTTGACTATTGTGGCACACCGAGTACAGATTATCGATTTCACCAGCACAGGACCACAGGCGAGTACAGTTTATTGTCTGTATTTCGATATTGATTTTTACTATATTTCATTGATTGGCAATTGGTTATGTGATTTTTATATTCTATTATAAATTGTTGAGTCGGGAATGAGAAGTACCAAGGATGTGTGATCCGACCGTAGACATTATTTATTTTCATGCAGTAGACCTCGTAGACAGTGTTTATTTTCATGCAGTAGACCTCGTAGACATTGTTTATTTTCTGCAAGTAGACCTCGTAGACATTGTTTATTTTATGCAGTAGACCTCGTAGACATTGTTTATTTTCGTACAAGTAGACCTCGTAGACCTCGCGGTGTAGTGTCCCAGACTGATCACATATCAAAGGTATTTCTAACAGTAGGGAAAGTATTTTTGTCTATCACTATTGATTTTTCGTCTTTTCTGTTTATTTTCAAAAATATGTAATTGATGTCTAACCTCTGTTGTATAGTCATTTTCATTTATTGAAATTGTATTCAGTGAATTGTGCTCGTTCCATTCCTGACTGGAAACCAATATTTTTCAGGTTAGCCGTGGATTCACTTAGCATGGGAGATACGGGGGTACTTGCAGTCAAAAGCCTAGAGACTAGCTAAATAGTTGAGTTCTAGTCATTCAAATATTTGTACAAGTTTATGTTTTTTCTGTAAATGTAAAACTTGTGATCATTGTAAATTAAATTAGTTTTGTGAATGAGTATTATTTCTGATTTTAAGCATCTTGGCCGTGACAGCGTTCTACTGTCGATTCTGCAGCGTAGGCTGGCTTGGACACGTCTCGTATCCGAAAAAAATGGATGCGGGTTATGACAAGTTTTTGTGGTGGCCCATGCAGGTCTAGTTTCACAAATCATGCGAACTCGTGATAGTACTTAAGTTAGTCGTACTATTGCGAGCCTGCGACTAAGAAATGCTCATTCACGAGTTAGGAATTAATTTAATTTAAGAGAGTAACTAGGACTAGGTGTCACGACCCGCTCCCGAATAATCGGATACGAGTCGGACACGCCCAGCCTTCATTGTTAGACACAATGAAGTAAGCTGTACCAAGCTAGGGAAACTAACCAGATAATCATGAAAGTATAGAATCACAGCAACTATATAATGTGTCCCAACCAGAAAAGAGATGCAATATCTGAATTTATTACAATTCAACTATAATAGTCTGCTAGTCTCAATACATGGAAAGATAAATGGAAAACTAAATGAAACTAGGCCTCTGCAGCCTCTAGGTCACAAGCAGCTCCAGCTGGCTCAGTAGGGAAGGCAGTATCCTGTCCATAGTATGTGTCACACAAAGCCTCCATCTCACCTATCATAACATATCCAGTCAGGAGCGGAGCAAGTACAATTCTAGGTAATGAACAAGACATCATGAAATGAAAGTACAAGGGAACATGGAAAGTACAGGAAAATACAGGTGAATAAGTACACGAAGAACAGGGTAAAGTACATGAAGAACATGAATGTAAGAACATGAAAGAACATGATATGTAAGCACCTGAAAGAACATGATATCACAGGAAATAAGTACAAGGTAATCTCCTGAACATATGTGTAATGCATTTGAAATATAACTAAATATGTGACCGGCTAGGGTAAGCACCTGAAAGAACCTGAAAGCACATGAATGGTGACTTAGGACCCGCGTGCACGATGCGGGGTCTAAGCTAAAACACACCTGAGTTGTTACTTGGGATTGGTCACATAGATAGTATATTTCCCCTCCCCAGATACAAGTAATAAGCACAAGAGAACAAGAGCACCAGAAAGAACATGTCGTGTTGCAATTGTGTCACTCAAGGAAGTACAGGAAAGATAATGTAAAGTACAAAACCGTAGAGTGTACTTGCCTGGCTCCAGGAAAGTACTAGTAGACAATAGGCTAGGTATCCTCCTGTAGGAAATAATGATGGGTACAAATTGATTAAAATCAGAACAAGTTCACATTGATATTTACCAAAACACAATCTTGATACTCTACTCAAACTTCTCCTTAGCTCTTACCCTATAATTCCAGTTTCTATTAACTACTCAGAGTCTAAATATTGATTCCAACTTAACATGCTTAGAAATATAGAATATACTAGCTATATTCTACTCTATCAGATACCTAAGTACTAAAAGTATTTACAGAGTTCAGCTTTAATATAATTAGCTATAAAGACAAGGATTTACTTATTAAAATAAACAGTCTCTTCTAACAAAGAGGAACAAAACTAACTACAACACAAAGTAATTCCTTAATCTTATTAGGAAGAGATTACATATCACTCTACTAGTCCTGCCTCACCATCCAGTTCACAGCTATTGCAGTCCCTAAATCAAAACAGTCCAGAGGGAAGACACAATTTCAGTTGAGACAACACATTTTTGTGTTCAGTAAAAATTCCTGGACATCCTCAACTTAGACAAAAGCTAATCAAAACCCCAAGCTCAATTCTCAGGCACAGAGTTTTGAACAGGCCTTTATCAGAGACATATGAGTGCTACATGTCAACCTATTCTCTTTCCAGTTCACCAAATGTCCCCCAATGTGAACTTTAAACTCTAACAGTTTAACATCCTATACTACCAGGTATTAGGAAGCTGCCCAAGTTACAGAACCTGCTTTGTGTATCCAGCTAGAACAGGATACTGCTATTGGTCTTCACAGGCAAACAACAAATGGTACAGGATATATTAGAGCTAACAGGAAAGTAGAGTTAACTATCAATCCAGTTTATGTAAATTCTGAGTTAACACTACCCTATCTAATGAGAATTTCACATCTGCAGTGCTTCTCAGTCCTGTACAACTGATATTCACAAATTCCTCGAATACATTGTACAGGAACACAATCAACTGATATTCAGTCCTAAACAGGGCTATCTGTACTTATATATTTAGGCAAGCTAAACAGATTTAAAACCCTGGGTTCAACTGGATTGAAGCATGGGGAAAAAGGTCTCAGGTTCTACAGTTACATTGGACTGAACTTCTGAGAGTGATTCCAGGTTCAGATTCACATGAGATATAATCTCAAATCAATGAAACTTAACCCCAGGTTCAACTGATACATGGAAATTTAATATATATACATTAGCCCCAGATAGTGAATGATTCTACAACATATGCATTGATCCCCTGCTGCCAGGAATGCAGTATCAATCATGAGGGGAAAAGCAGGTATTCAGATATGAGCCTTAGCATTCAGTCCAACCCAAAACATGGGGCAAGTCGATCCTAAATAGGAACTTCCTGGTCAGTCCCCAACTTAGATAATATTCAGTTTCAAAAGCCAAAATTAAAACATTAATTCTACCATATTAATCCCATTTCCTACAACTAAACTATATGTATAACTTCTAGTGAACAGGTGATGTATATCAGTCTTTCAATCACATGCATGATAAAACCAATGTTGAGAAGCTATTAGACAACCTAAGATTTCAACTAGCTTGAAACATCATAGGTTGTAAGAAGTTGGCCTCAATAAATCCCAATTTGATGTTCAACCAGTCAAGTACCCCCAAGGGAGACTGAGACTGATTCTACAGTCACCACCCTGTCTTGGATACCAAGATTTGTCCCAATGGCTGCTAGGTAGCCACTGAAATATGTCTCAGGTTCACCAAATATCTAGACAGTGTATGAAAAACCCCCGTTTCATGACCAAAACTTGATATGGGTTCCCAGCTATGATAAAATACATTGATATGCATTACAACTTAGCAGTTCTCATGCTACCCTCCTCCATACTGCATATGCAGTTGGCCTCACAGGATTGATTTAGTTGATGAATGATAATTCAATGGATTGAACCATGATGTCATATAAATCAATTCATCAATGAACCATAATGCCACAATAGATCAGTTCATCACTGATCCACAAGCCACAATAGATCAGGTCATCACTGATCCACAAAGCCTCAATAGATCAGTTCATCACTGAGCCATAAAGCCTCAATAGATCAGGTCATCACTGATCCATAAAGCCTCAATAGATCAGTTCATCACTGAGCCATAAAGCCTCAATAGATCAGGTCATCACTGATCCATAAAGCCTCAATAGATCAGTTCATCACTGAGCCATAAACCTTGCAGTAAAAACATTCGAACCCAAATCACCACACAAGCTATTGTTAATTAGGAAAACAATTTTATTCACAAGGAAACATAATTACCTGATTGTTCTTGAAGGAGCTGTTGATTTAAGGATCGAACACAATCTCTTCGATCCAGAAAAATCAAAACTGTTCAGGCAATTAAACAAACACATTGCTGTCAGGAATTTATTGGTTCATGGGTGAATGACCATTGGAAGTAATGATCGAGTAATGATCATAGATCGATCGTTTTCTTTCTCAATCAAAGTCGATCAATCATTTACGATCATGCTCATCCTTAGAATGGTCGAAATGGTTAAGGAGACAAGGAAAATCAAGGGATTTTACTTACTGATCTTGCTCTGTAGATTGTAAGGGCCGATCCTCAAGGTTTACTCTGCCATGGCCGATTGATCAGGGTCCTTGGAAAGATGAAGTTAGGAATGAGGAATCATTCAATCAATGTAACAATTTAGTTTCGAAATCAAGGAAGAACAGTGAAGAATCAAGAAAAGTATCATTACCAGCTTCAAAGATCAAGGCAGTGTCTCTCTAGCTCCTAGCCATTCCTCTGGTTGAATAAAAATTTAGGGAAGGACTCCACAGAACAATGATAGAATGAGGAAGGAAGAGTGAGCAATTGCTCCATATATAGACCACTAGTAGCGTGAGGCTCAGGCTACCACCTGGCAGAAAATCCCCACCCTGTCCCTCTCTGACAATTCTGTTAGAGAGGAGAGAGAAATCGGACGGGAAATTCAAATTTCCACGAGGCGCAGGCTTGGTGAAGGCTTGGTGAACGAGCTATTTTCTTCAGTGATGAAGGTTTTGAAATAAAACCTTAACCAAGCATTTGGCCGAGAAGCAAGAAAGGCCCTGGCTAAAAAGCCCAACCAAGAAAGAAATTTAATAAGGATGGGTTTAAGTCCAAGGGCTGAACAAGGCTTAAATAAATCTATCTCTTAAATAATTGAAATTCCCAAACCAACTTATTTATTTACACACTATTTTTAAAATAAAAAAAATTTCAGGGAGGTGGAGTTACAAATCTCCCCCCCTTGAAAAAATTTTGCCCTCGAAATTCAAAAGACCAACACAACTCCCAAAAATTCAACTCCAGTTTTTTTTATATATGAAAATCAAAATGCAAAATACAATCACGAGAACAATCTAGGGTAGCGCTCCCGCATCTCGTCCTCGCGCTCCCATGTGGACTCTCCTGGAGAGTGATGTCTCCACATGACGCGAACGAGAGGAATGGTCTGGTTCCGCAGACGCTTCTCTCTCCGGTCGAGGATCTCTACTGGCTGCTCCTTGTAAGTCAATCTCGGGCCCACCTCCAGCTCAGAATAGTCTACCACATGGCTCGGGTCTGGAATGTATCGTCGAAGCTGGGATATGTGGAAAACATCATGCACTCCCTCCAATCTAGCTGGAAGCGCTAGTCGGTACGCCACCTCGCCAATCCGTACCGTCACATCGAATGGTCCGATGAATCTCGGACTGAGCTTCCCGCCTCTGCCGAACCGAATGACACCTTTGGTCGGTGAGATCTTCAGGAACACTCTGTCTCCAACCTCGAACTCAAGTGGCCGTCTGCTGCTGTCCGTCCAATGCTTCTGCCGATCCTGTGCAACTCTAATACGCTCCCGGATCAGTCTGACTTTCTCTGCTGAGTCCACCACCATCTCTGGCCCAAGTAAAGCTCTCTCGCCAACGTCGTCCCAGGATAACGGCGTGCGATATCTCCGCCCGTACATCGCCTCGAATGGAGTCATCTCGATGCTAGCCTGATAACTGTTGTTATAGGCAAACTCTACAAGGTGCAAATGGTCCTCCCACGAACCGCCGAAGTCGAGTGCGCAAACCCGCAGCATGTCCTCCAAGGTCTGAATGGTCCTCTCGGACTGCCCGTCCGTCTGTGGATGATAGGCTGTGCTGAACTTCAACTGTGATCCCAAGCTCTGCTGTAGACTCCTCCAGAAGTGTGATGTGAAACGGCTGTCTCGATCTGAAACGATACTAACTGGCACCCCGTGAATCCTCACGATCTGACGCATGTAGAGGTCTGCAAGCTTCTCGATCGACAGCCCAACCTTGAACGGAATAAAGTGAGCGGATTTTGTCAATCTGTCCACGATCACCCAAATAGCGTCCTTGCCACTGGGAGTACGCGACAATCCAGAAACAAAGTCCATGGTAATGTGCTCCCACTTCCATTCCGGAATAGGTAAAGGCTGGAGTAGTCCCGCTGGTCTCTGGCGCTCCGCCTTGACTTGCTGGCACACAAGGCATCTGGAAACAAATCTGGCGACCTCTCTCTTCATCCCATACCACCAAACATACTCACGCAAATCCTTGTACATCTTGGTAGATCCAGGATGTATATAATACTGCGACTGGTGGGCCTCCTGTATCACCTCCTCCCGCAAGTCCTTGGGCACACACAGCTGACTCCCGTGCCTCAAGGATCCGTCGTCCGCAATGGTGAAATCGTCGAGCAGACCTAACTCTGCCTGGGCTCTAAGACCTTGGATTCCCTCATCAAGCAACTGGGCCTCCTTGATCTTCTCTAGCAACCCCGACTGTATCTGCATATGCATCATCTGACCTCCATACCCTGGGAGAACAATCTCAATCCCAAGGCTCTCCAGATCCTCCAAGAGATACCGGTCCATGGTGAGATACATAGCAACAGGGTATCGACTGAGAGCGTCTGCAACCACATTCGCCTTCCCAGGATGATACTGCAGACTGATGTCGAAGTCCTTTATGAGTTCCAGCCATCTGCGCTGCCTCATATTCAGCTCCTTCTGAGTAAAGACATACTTCAGGCTTTTGTGGTCCGTGAAGATGTCCACTCTCTCTCCATATAGGTAATGTTTCCACAGTTTCAAGGCAAATATGACTGCTGCAAGCTCCAAGTCATGTGTAGGATAATTCTTCTCATGGGGCCTCAACTGTCTAGAAGTATATGCTATAACCTTCTTGTTCTGCTCCAGGACGCATCCCAAGCCTTTTCCCGAAGCATCACTGTAGATGACGAATCCTCCTGATCCCGATGGCAAAGCTAGAACTGGGGCCGTCGTAAGCCTTCTCTTCAATTCTTCAAATGCTGACTGGCAGGCGTCGCTCCAGATGAACTCCTCGTCCTTCCGCGTAAGCTTCGTCATAGGCTCTGCTATCCTGGCGAAGTCCTTCACGAACTTCCTGTAGTATCCTGCAAGACCCAGGAAACTACGAATCTCTGCTACTGACTTGGGAGGTGCCCATGCTTCTACTGCTTCAATCTCCTTGGGATCCACAGAAATCCCCTCTCCAGTCACCACATGCCCGAGAAACTCCACTCTGTCCAAGAAAAACTCATATTTCGAGAGTTTCCCATACAGCTTCTCCTTCCGCAGAATCTCCAAAACAATCCGTAGATGCTCAACATGCTCCTCCTCCGTCTTGGAATAGATCAGAATGTCGTCAATGAAGACTACGACAAACTTATCCAAATACTTGTGGAAAACCTTATTCATCAGGTTCATAAAAACTGCGAGGGCATTGGTGAGTCCGAACGGCATCACCAGGAACTCATATTGGCCGTATCGAGTGTTGAAGGCTGTCTTCGGAATATCCTGCTCCCGAACCTTCATCTGGTGGTACCCTGATCGAAGATCAATCTTAGAAAAGACCTTCGCTCCACTAAGCTGGTCAAACAGCTCATCGATCCGCGACAAGGGATATCTATTCTTGATGGTGATATTGTTGAGTGCACGGTAGTCAATGCACATCCTCACCGTCCCATCCTTCTTGGGCACAAAAAGCACCGGTGCTCACCAGGGTGAAGCACTGGATCGAATAAATCCCTTGCCCTCCAGCTCATCAATCTGTGCCTTCAACTCCGCAGCTTCCTTCGGGTTGATCTTGTAACAGTGCTGGGACTTCGGTGCTGATCCGGGCAATAAGTCAATGCCGAACTCCACGTCTCGATCTGGTGGCAACCCTGGCAGCTCCTCTGGAAAGACGTCAAGATACTCTGCAATCAGCGGATGCGGCAACTCCTGGTCTTCTGCAACTGCTCCGAAGTAGACTCCCTCTGGCCTCTCTGTAACTCGTCTGCTGATCTCGAACGGTGGAACTCCTGGCGGGCTGAAGATCACCTTCCCTTCATGGCAATCTATTACGGCAAACTGCTCGCTCATCCAGTCAATGCCGAGGACTACGTCGAATCCAGGCAGTGGCATCACTAGAAGTCGAGCTCGGATCTCTCTTCCAGCAATAGTAATAGGGCATTCCACCATCTCACTTACTGGAACTGATCCGCCTCCTGTCATGATCTGACAGTTCCGCCTAGTGGGCTTGGGTGTGAAGCCGTGTCTATGCAGAAACTCATACGATACAAAGCTATGTGTGGCTCCAGAATCAAACAATGCAATGGCAGGGAAAGAATGCAAAAATATAGAACCTGTGATCACATCTGGCACTGCCTCGTCCTCCTCAACTGCAGCCATGACGTAAGCACGTCCCTGCTGTGCTCCTCCTCTCTGCTGCTGCTGATGCTGTGCAAACCTCTGATGCTGGGGTGGTAGAGCTCCTCCCCTCTGGGGTGCAGCAGGCAATGCTCTGGGTGGTGCAGCCGGTGGTCCTCCTCCTCGTCCTCCTGCTAGTCTGGCTGTAGCCTGAGCGCAGTCCCTCATCTGGTGCGCATCGGATCCGCAGAAGAGGCAAAGTCCCAACCTCTTGCGGTACTCGTCGATGTGGTATCCTGGGCGATGACAAAAAGCACAACTGATCGCCAGATGCTGTCTCTGATGCTGATGTGCTGGAGCTCTGGCCGGACGGTGATGCTACTGCTGCTGCGGCCTCGTCTAGGTCTGAACCCTCTTCGCTGGTGCCTGGAAACTGTTGCTGCCCACGTCCCGGTCCCTCTTCAGCCTTGGGTCCGCCTCCTTCTCTACTGCCTGGGCGATCTTAAGGATGCTGGAGTAGGTAGTCGCCTGACTAATCGCCACCGCATGTCGCAGCTCCCTGTTGAGACCCTTCTTGAATCTCCATGCTCTGTCCTCTGGCTCTCTAACCAGTCTCTCAGCGAACCTGCTGAGCCTGGTAAACTCCGAAGTGTACTGTGCGACCGTCATCGTCCCCTGCTGCAGCGCCTCAAACTGCACCCTCAACTCATCACGCTCCACCTCTGGAAAGAATTTATCCTTGAACAGTGTTTTGAAAACTGTCCAAGACACCCGAGGCTCTGACAACTGGGGGTCCTCCCGGTACCAAGCTCTCGCCAAGTCAAAGAGTCGCATGCTAGCCACTGACACCTTCTGGTCCTCTGGAATGTTCGCCATGGTCAGAGTCCTCTCTGCATTCTCCAGCCATTCATCTGCATAGATGATCCCCTCGTCGCCCCAGAAGTCCATCGGGCTAAGGTGCTGGTACTCCTTCGCTGTCCCGGGTCTCGGTCCTCGCGGTGCTGGAGGTGCTACTGGTGCTGGTGCTGGTGCTGGTGCTGGTGCTGCCGGCTCCCTGGTCCTCAGCGCGTCGACGACAGTCGCTCTGAACTGCGCTGCCTGATGGTTCTGGGCCTCCAGAAAGTGCTGAAACAACGCCATCACTTGGTTGCCGTCAAGCATCATCGTCGGCGGCAGCGATGGAAAGATAGGAGGCGCTGGCGGAAGCTGATCTGCCTGAACGTCTGGTACGGGCTGCTCTGGTACGGCCTGCTCCGAACCGCCTGCAACTCCAGAAGTGCCTACAACTCCAGCCTGGTCTGCGGTCTTCCTCGTAGTGACCATCCTGCATAAAAAGAAAAACTTGTTGAATGACAAACCCTAAAACCTAACAAACAATGTTTTTATAATAATAAAGCACCTGAAGAACATGAATAACCTAATATACCCTTAATTCCCGATTTTCCTATGCTGTGATCAAATTTTCCTAGTGTAATCAAGTCCCCCAATAGTACTCTAAGTCCTAGGTACCATTAGGATGGACCTGCATGGGCCACCACTAAAAACATGTCACGACCCGCTCCCGAATAATCGGATACGAGTCGGACACGCCCAGCCTTCATTGTTAGACACAATGAAGTAAGCTGTACCAAGCTAGGGAAACTAACCAGATAATCATGAAAGTATAGAATCACAGCAACTATATAATGTGTCCCAACCAGAAAAGAGATGCAATATCTGAATTTATTACAATTCAACTATAATAGTCTGCTAGTCTCAATACATGGAAAGATAAATGGAAAACTAAATGAAACTAGGCCTCTGCAGCCTCTAGGTCACAAGCAGCTCCAGCTGGCTCAGTAGGGAAGGCAGTATCCTGTCCATAGTATGTGTCACACAAAGCCTCCATCTCACCTATCATAACATATCCAGTCAGGAGCGGAGCAAGTACAATTCTAGGTAATGAACAAGACATCATGAAATGAAAGTACAAGGGAACATGGAAAGTACAGGAAAATACAGGTGAATAAGTACATGAAGAACAGGGTAAAGTACATGAAGAACATGAATGTAAGAACATGAAAGAACATGATATGTAAGCACCTGAAAGAACATGATATCACAGGAAATAAGTACAAGGTAATCTCCTGAACATATGTGTAATGCATTTGAAATATAACTAAATATGTGACCGGCTAGGGTAAGCACCTGAAAGAACCTGAAAGCACATGAATGGTGACTTAGGACCCGCGTGCACGATGCGGGGTCTAAGCTAAAATACACCTGAGTTGTTACTTGGGATTGGTCACATAGATAGTATATTTCCCCTCCCCAGATACAAGTAATAAGCACAAGAGAACAAGAGCACCAGAAAGAACATGTCGTGTTGCAATTGTGTCACTCAAGGAAGTACAGGAAAGATAATGTAAAGTACAAAACCGTAGAGTGTACTTGCCTGGCTCCAGGAAAGTACTAGTAGACAATAGGCTAGGTATCCTCCTGTAGGAAATAATGATGGGTATAAATTGATTAAAATCAGAACAAGTTCACATTGATATTTACCAAAACACAATCTTGATACTCTACTCAAACTTCTCCTTAGCTCTTACCCTATAATTCCAGTTTCTATTAACTACTCAGAGTCTAAATATTGATTCCAACTTAACATGCTTAGAAATATAGAATATACTAGCTATATTCTACTCTATCAGATACCTAAGTACTAAAAGTATTTACAGAGTTCAGCTTTAATATAATTAGCTATAAAGACAAGGATTTACTTATTAAAATAAACAGTCTCTTCTAACAAAGAGGAACAAAACTAACTACAACACAAAGTAATTCCTTAATCTTATTAGGAAGAGATTACATATCACTCTACTAGTCCTGCCTCACCATCCAGTTCACAGCTATTGCAGTCCCTAAATCAAAACAGTCCAGAGGGAAGACACAATTTCAGTTGAGACAACACATTTTTGTGTTCAGTAAAAATTCCTGGACATCCTCAACTTAGACAAAAGCTAATCAAAACCCCAAGCTCAATTCTCAGGCACAGAGTTTTGAACAGGCCTTTATCAGAGACATATGAGTGCTACATGTCAACCTATTCTCTTTCCAGTTCACCAAATGTTCCCCAATGTGAACTTTAAACTCTAACAGTTTAACATCCTATACTACCAGGTATTAGGAAGCTGCCCAAGTTACAGAACCTGCTTTGTGTATCCAGCTAGAACAGGATACTGATATTGGTCTTCACAGGCAAACAACAAATGGTACAGGACATATTAGAGATAACAGAAAAGTAGAGTTAACTATCAATCCAGTTTATGTAAATTCTGAGTTAACACTACCCTATCTAATGAGAATTTCACATCTGCAGTGCTTCTCAGTCCTGTACAACTGATATTCACAAATTCCTCGAATACATTGTACAGGAACACAATCAACTGATATTCAGTCCTAAACAGGGCTATCTGTACTTATATATTTAGGCAAGCTAAACAGATTTAAAACCCTGGGTTCAACTGGATTGAAGCATGGGGAAAAAGGTCTCAGGTTCTACAGTTACATTGGACTGAACTTCTGAGAGTGATTCCAGGTTCAGATTCACATGAGATATAATCTCAAATCAATAAAACTTAACCCCAGGTTCAACTGATACATGGAAATTTAATATATATACATTAGCCCCAGATAGTGAATGATTCTACAACATATGCATTGATCCCCTGCTGCCAGGAATGCAGTATCAATCATGAGGGGAAAAGCAGGTATTCAGATATGAGCCTTAGCATTTAGTCCAACCCAAAACATGGGGCAAGTCGATCCTAAATAGGAACTTCCTGGTCAGTCCCCAACTTAGATAATATTCAGTTTCAAAAGCCAAAATTAAAACATTAATTCTACCATATTAATCCCATTTCCTACAACTAAACTATATGTATAACTTCTAGTGAACAGGTGATGTATATCAGTCTTTCAATCACATGCATGATAAAACCAATGTTGAGAAGCTATTAGACAACCTCAGATTTCAACTAGCTTGAAACATCATAGGTTGTAAGAAGTTGGCCTCAATAAATCCCAATTTGATGTTCAACCAGTCAAGTACCCCCAAGGGAGACTGAGACTGATTCTACAGTCACCACCCTGTCTTGGATACCAAGATTTGTCCCAATGGCTGCTAGGTAGCCACTGAAATATGTCTCAGGTTCACCAAATATCTAGACAGTGTATGAAAAACCCCCGTTTCATGACCAAAACTTGATATGGGTTCCCAGCTATGATAAAATACATTGATATGCATTACAACTTAGCAGTTCTCATGCTACCCTCCTCCATACTGCATATGCAGTTGGCCTCACAAGATTGATTTAGTTGATGAATGATAATTCAATGGATTGAACCATGATGTCATATAAATCAATTCATCAATGAACCATAATGCCACAATAGATCAGTTCATCACTGATCCACAAGCCACAATAGATCAGGTCATCACTGATCCACAAAGCCTCAATAGATCAGTTCATCACTGAGCCATAAAGCCTCAATAGATCAGGTCATCACTGATCCATAAAGCCTCAATAGATCAGTTCATCACTGAGCCATAAAGCCTCAATAGATCAGGTCATCACTGATCCATAAAGCCTCAATAGATCAGTTCATCACTGAGCCATAAACCTTGCAGTAAAAACATTTGAACCCAAATCACCACACGAGCTATTGTTAATTAGGAAAACAATTTTATTCACAAGGAAACATAATTACCTGATTGTTCTTGAAGGAGCTGTTGATTTAAGGATCGAACACAATCTCTTCGATCCAGAAAAATCAGACTAAAACTGTTCAGGCAATTAAACAAACACATTGCTGTCAGGAATTTATTGGTTCATGGGTGAATGACCATTGGAAGTAATGATCGAGTAATGATCATAGATCGATCGTTTTCTTTCTCAATCAAAGTCGATCAATCATTTACGATCATGCTCATCCTTAGAATGGTCGAAATGGTTAAGGAGACAAGGAAAATCAAGGGATTTTACTTACTGATCTTGCTCTGTAGATTGTAAGGGCCGATCCTCAAGGTTTACTCTGCCATGGCCGATTGATCAGGGTCCTTGGAAAGATGAAGTTAGGAATGAGGAATCATTCAATCAATGTAATAATTTAGTTTCGAAATCAAGGAAGAACAGTGAAGAATCAAGGAAAGTATCATTACCAGCTTCAAAGATCAAGGCAGTGTCTCTCTAGCTCCTAGCCATTCCTCTGGTTAAATAAAAATTTAGGGAAGGACTCCACAGAACAATGATAGAATGAGGAAGGAAGAGTGAGCAATTGCTCCATATATAGACCACTAGTAGCGTGAGGCTCAGGCTACCACCTGGCAGAAAATCCCCACCCTGTCCCTCTCTGACAATTCTGTTAGAGAGGAGAGAGAAATCGGATGGGAAATTCAAATTTCCACGAGGCGCAGGCTTGGTGAAGGCTTGGTGAACGAGCTATTTTCTTCAGTGATGAAGGTTTTGAAATAAAACCTTAACCAAGCATTTGGCCGAGAAGCAAGAAAGGCCCTGGCTAAAAAGCCCAACCAAGAAAGAAATTTAATAAGGATGGGTTTAAGTCCAAGGGCTGAACAAGGCTTAAATAAATCTATCTCTTAAATAATTGAAATTCCCAAACCAACTTATTTATTTACACACTATTTTTAAAATAAAAAAAATTTCAGGGAGGTGGAGTTACACTAGGAGTCCCTTATACGAATTTACCGATGGGTAGTCTAGGCCATACAATATAGATGAGGGTTATTGATTTTGATAGTTTGTCAGATCCCCATAGATACACTATTACCTCTTGATATGACGACATGATCTAATGGGGGTAAATTTTTCACTTGGTGAGGCAGGGTTTCATTAATGATCCAACCTTGATAAATTGTTCAATTCCTTGCCCCTTAGATATTATCCTCATATCTTAGACCGAATTGCCTATTTAGTTCCTATTTTGCCTAAGAATTATTATTTTTATATATTTTCTGACTAGGTTACCTATATACGAACCTCGAGTTAGTTTCGATTCAAGTTTTTCCTCAAAAATTGAATACACATGGAATAGTTAGAATGTTTGTATTTTTCTTTTTAGTTATTTCCCTCCCTGTTCACCATTTATTTTAAGGGTGGTGACTGATAGGACATATACTTACGCTTTAGTTCGTCAACTTGTTCGATTCTCTAGGAGCTCATGAATATTTTACAGATATAGTTAAAGGAATGTTAGTTAACTCATAATGGCAGGACAACAGCGCACTGTCGCCATTTATTTGAATTATGGAGACTATGGATTCACTGCAGCCAGCAGCGCACTGGCGAGGCACGACCCCTGGAGTTGAAGTTAGTTTAAGAAAATATAGGTTATGGAATATTGCTAAACTATGGCTAGTGGTCCTTTTTGATCGTAGTTACCCTTGAATCAATATTGGATAGAGTTAAGTAAGGTTCGATTTGTATCATATTTGAGTTATGAAACCAAGGGTTTACCACAGCCCGAGTATACGGGTGAGGCGTAATCCTCGGTGAAATGACTTCAGATGTGATTACAAGCTAGGAATACTATAGAGGATATGACAGTGCCCTGTATGTCCCATAAGATCCAAAGCCAACACTAGTGGAAGTTCTGCAAGTTGGGTAGCAGGTCTCCCAATCTAGCACCTCGTGATCCTTGTGATTTAATGACAAGGTAATTGACTAATGCTAATAGGTTAACTAGAATATAGAATTTAGATATTCATAACCCATTAGTCGACCAAGGCCTTAAGGATAAGAAGCTCGTAGGAAGACTGTATAAGCAAGAACACCGGGTAAGGTTTTTGATTCTCACGAAACTTGAACTACTTGTGCATTCTTTCAAAAAATCTCGCATACTTGTACTTCGACTATCTTAACCAATGCTACTATTACAGCCTAGTTTTGCAAGCTCACTCTGTTCTCGAGCTTGATTCAAGGCATATGTTTAGTGGGGACGCCTGCTAACATATTGTTTATTCAGAATCGATGTATTACGGTCTGATCAACCGTAGTGCACTCGGTTCGCTCTCTTTGATTATCCCACGTGGATTGAGATATCGAGGTATCTATGATCTCATCCGCTATTGCATTAACAATTTCTTTTGAATTATACATTCGTCTTTGAACCGTGTAATTGCATTCAGTGACATCTCCCTTGAACTCTTTATGGTTTTTGTCTTTCACTGATTTGGAAAGACGGAAGCCCGTAATTGGTAGAGATATACAGAGTACCCCCCATGGCTATGGTAGTTATATACACAAGTGTAGTTACCATCGGCCAGCCATGTGACTAGAACCTTGCCTTGAGTTACTCATTCTCCTCTCGACCCTCCAACTACTATTGGGACCTTCTAGCCATTTGAATTTGAGAATGATTAGGATTTTACCCTTAGTCAAAATGCCAACCTGGGAGACTATCTATTCTCAAGGGTAAGAGCCTATATGTGACCATGTGTGAGTGAGAGAGTGAGTGAGTGTGGTATGTGGGTGTTAATTAGAAGTTAGAGAATATCATGGTAGGGTAAAGGGTAGATAACCAACATGTGATCTAAGATGAGTTAGATAGCTAGGAAACCTATGTATCTTGGCAGGTAACCCTTAGATAAGATAGTATCTAACTACCCTAGGAAGCCTAGGCTAGTATCTTGGGTATTAGCGGGGTTTCCTTTGTATTGTGCAAGGTAATCGGGATTACCTTGGTAAGGGTAATATAGGTAATACCTAGAACTAAGGTATTGGAGTTTAGAGTCTAAGATATGGTTAGAACTTGGTTTCTTTGGTTGGTAATGATCAAATGTAGTGCTCCTAGACTAGTTTGACGTCGGTTGACCATTTTGACCAAAAGTCAACAAAAGTCAACCGAGAGTCAAACTTAGCCTTTAAGCGACTAGATTTGACCGAAACCAAACTAGAGTTGACCAGTTGACTGAAAGTCAACAGTTGGTCAACATATGACTTATTTGACCTAGGGTTGACCCAGGGTTGACTCAGTGTTGACCAAAGTTGACTTTTTGACCAAAAGTCAACTGTAAGTTAACTTTTGACCCCGTTTAACCTAGTTTGACTTGGATTGACTCCCAGTGACCTGGTATGATTCAGTATGACCTAGTATGACTCAGTTTGACCTAGAATGACCTAGATTCATTTAGAATGCATTGAATTGCATCTTATTATCATTTTAGACTCATAGTGACTTGTACTGTTCTATAGGAGACAGACACCACTCCTCGGACAGTATATTCTCTTTAGACACTCAGGATATCGGGCGAGTACATTCTCTGACCGTTTCATACTTGTCTAGATTTACATTCTTGCTCTAGATTACTGTACTTGATGCTGACATGATTATTATCATAGATTGGTACTATATGGATCTTCTTTTGAGATGTTATCTCCTTTGTGTTCACTAAATACATATTGTGATGTACGTTTCACTAACATATTGTATTTATTGAATATCCTTATTATTGTACACTCATTGTGCATATTGTACTCTCATTATGACATTGAGATCTATTGTACAAGCCATTGTACAAGCCATTGTATAAGGTAACGTAACTGAATTGGATGCTTGTGTATTGATTGGGGAGGGAGAGTAGAAATGGTTATGTGATCAATCCTATTGTATAAGAAATTGTATATGTCTATTATACACCCACGTACAAAGGAGTCCTATTTTATTATATAACCTAACCCGTTTACATAACCATATTGTACTCTAAATCACATTTTGCTTACAGTTCTTACTTATCATATATAGATATTTTCGTTATCAAATCTCTGTTGTTTTCATATACATTCTTCTTTCAGCGTTTCATGTACCTTACTCTATTGCATACTTTATATTTCCTAACTCGATATGAACTGCGTGAGATGTTTTGTGCTCGCTCCTGTCCTGACTGGACCTGTTGAAAATATTACAGAGGATGAGGATGAGGCCTACGTAGACACCTACTATGGGACAGCTGTAGATGACTCTTGTGACCCAGATTTCCAGTCGTATCCACTAGCTATAGAGGCTGAGGCTCCCTAGTCTAGGTTTTACTATTTTTGTCATCTGAGATCTGGATTGTATATATTCTTTCATTTTTAGTAGTTGAGACTTGTATTTGTGGATGTTTGCTGAGATGTTATCTTAGACACTTAGACTCTCTGGCTGTATTATGTGGATTCTTCCTTTTTAGTATTTATCTATCTATCTTCTATCTTATCATTCAGCCTTAGATGTGATTGAGACTGTATATTGCTATGTCACCTCCACTCGGAGTGTATATACTGTACAAGTACCTTTATATTGTTAGATAATTGACCTAGGACAGCGTTCTACTGCCGACATTGTGGTGTAGGCTGGGCGTTGTTACGTTCTCGTACCCTCACAATGGGTGCGGGTCGTGACAACCAAATGACGTGAGCCTCTAATTATTTGCTTGAAGCTTGCTTTAACTAAGAACCCTTGTAACAATAGTCTGGCAGGTTTGACCCCAATAGAAACTCGTGACTCAGTTGTTAGAAATCTTTTCATATGATGTGCCTTAGAGTTGGTTACCTCGTCGATAACTCTTGTATACGGTGGACGAGTAGACCATTATATGTTATCGACCATGTGTCATTGTACACCCTCATTTTCTATTTATTAAGGAACGATCCTTGATTTGACTTATATATCGTATTCCGTTACGTCATGCCTTATCCTTTATCAACCAGAGTCGGGGTACAAAATCTGGACTTTTGAATTCTTTTAACCTCATTATTCCTAAGACCATGTCCTAACTTCTAAGGTGGGTAGACTGTAAGCCTTCTAAAATTTTAAGATATACGAGGATTACCTATTGATTAGAATGATTTCCATTAGGATGATAATTAGTGTCTCATAGGCTTCCACTTTCCATTTAGATCATTTTGTGTCCCCGGCCGTATCATTAATATTCGAAGCACGAGACCAAAGGTTACCTTCCAGCAAATTTTATATACAAGATCTAGACGAGTCCACCTTCATCTAGGTATATCATGTCCCACTCAAACACGTCCCCTTGTACTCTATTCTTCTGGTACGACTTTCAGGTCAAAGGGACTAGCTATAACCCTTACCATAATACTAGTATACTTTCCAACTACAATTAGAGACTCAACCCCGACTCAAACCTTTCGATTCAATATATGGTTGTGATCGACTCGAAGCCCACTACGCACATGTCACCAGTGTGCCACTCAATTGTGCCTTCTCGTGCTACTTAAACACAAAAGTCACGGAAGATGCATTTTGGGATTAAGGACCTAGCTAACCAACCCGACTGGCAACTAGCTCAACCACTTGGGTGGAAACCTATTCTAGGTTACCCTAACCTAGTAGAAATAGTTTTAACATAGGGATCTTGTCCAGTCCATATAGATTAGAATCCAAGGTTCATCCAACCAACGATTGATGTCCAATCAGGGAACCCATTAAGACCCAGTAAAACCCATCCATGCATACCACCATGTTTGGACTTTAAAACCGGACTACTTGAAATAGGTCCCTATACCTATTATGTAGTCTCCACCTCTTAGAATGCAGGGTCATCCGTAATCATTATCCCATCTACCTGAAAGTCGTGATACGATTTTGTATTGCATTTATATTCCTTGCTTATGTGTTTAAATAACCACGAAAAATCACAAATCTTGATTTCTCAAATTTCGTTCTATTATGGAACTTGTTCAGAATTTCGAGAACGGAACTTCTGTATTGCACGGATGGCAAGCCCCTCTAAGAAATGAAGAGTTCTTCGATTTAGCAAGTGACTGGGCTAGAGTAGCCACTCTAGCAAATAAGTCATTGGTTCACAGACTTTCTTTCTGTCTGTATCATTGGATAATCTCTACCGCTCTGGAAACTACATATTGCTCCCGAATATTCTTCCTTATCATTCTGCCTTCCTTATTGCAGAGCGACGAATGGTCATGCATATTGGAATTTACCAATATTCTTAGCTACTTGTACAAAGTTGTTGCTTGATAAATTTTTGGGTTGCTTGATAGATAAGAGAGGGTTATAGATACCACGTACAGTAGATATATATTGGTAGAAATTTAGCAATTAGTTGGATGATTATAAAGTTTTAGTGACAAAGCCTTGAGGGAGCAGTGTGACCAAAGGTGGGTAGAAGTCCTCGAGATTTTTAGTTGCCAAAATGGCCAATGAGAAAGATATAAACTATTTTTGAGGAATTAAATTTAAGGAGATTAAGGTAATAGTAGATCTCCTTTTTAAATTTAAGAAATAGTTATGAATTAAAATTTTGAGAACGAAATTATTTTTAAGGTGGGTAGATTTGTAACCCCTCTTCCCAAAATTTTGAATTATATTTTTATTTATTTATTTGAATTTAATAGTGATTTTTAGAATTTTTATAAACAATTATTAATTAATTATAACGACAGATAATTTTAGCCATGATGGAGTTTTGGAGTACAAGGTGACTAGAAATCGTGGCACGGATAGTGCCATGTCATGCTTCGACTAGATTATTATCCCTGATAGGGAAGGCCGAGCCATAGAGATGTCCTAGCTAGGAAAACCAGGCCAAGTTGCGACTTAACCCTTATCGAAGATTTATTTAATTATTAATTATATTATATTATTGAGTTTAGGAAAACCGGTTATACCATTTTAGCCGGCTGGACCTGAACTGAGCCCAAGCCCATGTAGTCATGTGGCACGTCCGATGACATGTTTGTTGATGTATTTTGGTGAGTGGGAGGTTTTCCGTTTTAACGATTTAATGAATATTCCTAAGTATTTATAATTTAATATTATAAATATTATTATTAGTTGATATTCAATGCTAATTGTATAAACTAGGTCTTGGTATATTTTGGGACTATTCGACTGCACAAAATGGTGTATGTATATATATATATATATATATATATATATATATATATATATATATATATATATATATATATATATATATATCATTATTATTTTATTAAATTTTGTTATATTTATTATTATTCGTTATTATTATTATTATTTTATTTAGGTTATTACTATATAATATTATTTTATTATTAATGGTTATATTATTTTGTCAATTAAATATTATTATATGTATATAGTCATGTATATATATATACAAATAGGGCCTACACTAGGAATAGTAATATTGGGGTCTTATTTGGATTTTATGGATATTATATTATATAAGTATGTATACGAGTATACATGTATATATGTAGATCTATATAGAAATATTATACATAGGAATAAATATATTAATAAAATAGTTGGAAGTTTATTTGCTAAGCATTCAGCCTAGCAACCAGTCGGGCCCAAAGACCGAGCCCGACCCCCCTCAGTTACTAGCAAACCTGCTAGTAACAGAACCAACCCGCGCCTGAAGGAAACCCAACCGAGAGCACCGCTCGGGTTCGTTACTGTGTATATATATACATATTGATCCGACGGAGTGTCGAGGAAAAAAAGCGAGGAAACCCTAGCTCTACGAAATCCTAACACACGTCGCACCTTCCCAGTCTCCTGGGCGATCACCCCGACGCCGGAGCACCGCCGGAGGACCGCCGGACGGCCGCCGAACCCAGGCCGCGCGTGCCAAAACAGAACAGTGAAGACAGCAACGGCAGTTGCGACATCCGACTTCACGGGAGGATTTCTCCGTCTCCGAGGCATGGTTTTTCAAACCGTCTTCACCGGTACGTCACCAACCTATCCAACTCTTAGTCCCTTCGATTCGTTTAGAACAAATCGAATTAGATAGTCCAGGAAATCAAGTCAAAAATCACGAAAAACCTGCTTGTAAACAGAGTAAAACCCAGTCCAATTACTATAGTTTGCGGTCAATTTTCTTCCAACCCATGCACGATTTCAAAATTCAAATTGAAGACACTTATAGACAATATATAGGAGATGGAAACCCTTCTTTTCGTTTCTGTATTCATGCATTGTGTGCCGAATAAACAGTCCCCAAAGATTAGGAAAATTTTGTTTTAAAATATTAGAAATATTGAAAAACTCTTCGATACGACGTGTGTCCCGCCAATCCGGGCGACGTGGTCGTGAACCGAAAGCATCGAAAGGTGCGTATCGACTTCGTGGTCGTGTGGGCTTTAACGGAATTCAAATTGGTCGCGTGTGCGCGACGAATTTTATGCGTATCCGTCAAAATTTACCGTATCGGCCTCTGTGCAAACTTCTCAATTATTTTGTGCACGCTCGTCAGATCGAGAAGAAACTTACGCCAGCAGGACCGTATCATTTTTTTGGTCATGTATGCCAAGTTTGGTCAAATTCTGAGACAGTTGATCGAATCGCCGTTTTGCGGGCCCCACGGTCCGACTCAACGGGCGATTTTGTGCACGGGCCGCCAGAATCCAACTCTGGACATACCGTTGGGTTCGTATCATCGAAACGCATCCGTAGACATATAGTTTGATGACTTTAGAGACCATTGACTCTGGCACGCTTTTCGGTGTAAAGCGGATCCAACGGTGGATACCGTTTTGACCCGAAATTACCGTTTTGCTCCTGTGTCCAGAATTGGACTTAAGGACAGACAATTCTTGCTATTTTGACTATTCTGAGAACATTGGTAATATTTATTTCAGCATCCTGAGACTGTTGTACTTGTTTTGACAATTGTGGCTCACCGAGTAGTTCAGATTATAGGTTTCACCAGCACATGACCACAGGCGAGTACAGTTTATTGTCTGCATTTTGATATTGATTTTTACTGTATTTCATTGATTGGCCATTGGTTATGTGATTTTTATATTTTATTATAAATTGTTGAGTCGGGAATGAGAAGTACCAAGGATGTGTGATCTGACCGTAGACATTGTTTATTTTCATGCAGTAGACCTCGTAGACAGTATTTATTTTCATGCAGTAGACCTCGTAGATAGTGTTTATTTTCATACAGTAGACCTTGTAGACATTATTTATTTTTTGCAAGTAGACCTCGTAGACATTGTTTATTTTCTGCAGTAGACCTCGTAGACATTGTTTATTTTCGTGCAAGTAGACCTCGTAGACCTCGCGGTGTAGTGTCCCAGACTGATCACATATCAAAGGTACTTCTAACAGTGGGAAAAGTATTTTTGTCTATTACTATTGATTTTTCATCTTTTCTGTTTATTTTCAAAAATATGTAATTGATGTCTAACCTCTGTTGTATAGTCATTTTTATTTATTGAAATTGCATTCAGTGAATTGTGCTCGTTCCATTCCTGACTGGAAACCAATATTTTTCAGGTTAGCCATGGATTCACTTAGCATGGGAGATACGGGGGTACTTGCAGTCAAAAGCCTAGAGACTAGCTAGATAGTTGAGTTCTAGTCATTCAAATATTTGTACAAGTTTATGTTTTTTCTGTAAATGGAAAACTTGTGATCATTGTAAATTAAATTAGTTTTGTGAATGAGCATTATTTGTGATTTTGAGCATCTTGGCCGTGACAGCGTTCTACCGTCGATTCTGCGGCGTAGGCTGGCTTGGACACGTCTCGTATCCGGAAAAAAAATGGGTGCGGGTCATGACAGAACACGACTACAAATTTGTTGATTTGGGGTTGGAAGACTTGGATCATCAAATCCATGAAAGCAGTTGGGGCATTCGTCAAACCGAACGGCATGACTAGAAATCCATAATGACCATATCGAGTGCGGAAGACAGACTTCAATACGTCATCGGACTTGATCTTTAACTGATGGAAGCCTAAACGATGATCAATTTTTAAAAATATTGATGCGCTTTTCAGTTGGTCAAATAAGTCGTCAATTCATGGCAGTGGATACTTATTTCGTACGGTAGCCTTGTTAAGTTCTTGATAGTCGATGCATAGCCGCATCGATCCGTCTTTCTTTTTCACGAATAACAGAGAAGCTCCCCACGAAGAGACACTAGGGCGAATAAATATGTGGTCTAGCAACTCTTATAATTGCATATTCAGCTCCTTCAGTTTTGCTGGAGCCATTCGATAAGGCGCCTTTGATATCGACCGTGTATCCGGGGAGGTATCGATGCTGAATTCTATTTCTCAATTCGACGGCATCCCAGACATCTCGTTCAGGAAAACGTCGAGAAAATTTTCCATAACATTAGTCTACACTGCATTTGTATTATTCTTCCTCATATCTCGAACTGATGCCAAGTATCTCGCACAGCCGAAATGCAACATACGTCTCACCGAAATTGTCGATACCACCATGGCCATTTTCGAGACTGTGTCGCACGAATATGAAAATTTTGTCTCGTTAGGAAGACGAAACACAACTCTTCTCCGTGCACTCGATCATTGCATGGCAAGTGTCCAACCAATCCATACCCATAATTATGTCATACTCTTTGATGTCTAGTACGACGACTTCCAAGGATAGATTTTTGTCCCCGATACAAATATGGTCGTCCCTACAAATAAAGTTTGCAGGCATATCGACTCCCGATGGAGTGCTAACGCTAATATTCATATCTACTGATTGCATGACTATTTATTTTCTTTAGCAAAGTCAGCAGATATAAAACTATGTATTGCACCCGAATCGAATAGTACTCGAGCAGGAATATTTTTATAGAGTAATATACCTATTACAACTATATCGAACTCGAACACCTCATCCCGATTTAATTCGTAGACTCGTCCTTGCACCCTATGGCATTGATTATGCGGGTTCACAGGCACCGCATTTGCGCCTTGCAATGGAGGCGCTTTATACTGATTTGGAACGTTCCTCGGAGGATTTGGAACATTCCTTGGGGGTTCATTCTCCCCTGGAGACAATCATGAGACTTGTGACCTATCTTACCACATCTGAAGCATCCTGACACCATGCATTAAAATGTCTGATGTCCATTTTAGCCGTACTTGTTACACCGTACTCTGTTATAGGAGCCTCGATTTTCAAATATGTTTAGACGTTTCTGCATTCCAGACCCTTCGGTATCGTTAGGACACTTGTTAAAATTGTTGCGAACGACTGGCACGACTTGTTACGACATACGGCTAAAGATCCGCTTGCTATCAAGTATGGCTTTATAGAATTCATGATAAATTTGGCATCGCTGATTCATGACATCCCTACGCAATTTTTTGTTTAGGCCCTGTTGAAAATGTTCGCACCATTCTTCTTTGTTGGGCAGGAAGACATCGACAAATTTTGCAAGTTTTGAGAAGCTTGCGTCATAATCTTCAACAGTCATATTCCCTTGCCCCAACATCATGAAATCGTCCCCTTTCTGTCAACGAATGTCACGTGTAAAATATTGTTCAAAAAAAGCTTCCTTGAATATTTTTTAGGAAATATGGGTATCGGTATCAGCTTCATAGATTTTCTACTTCTTCGCTGCCCACCAGTCGTAGGCCCTCAGTTGCAGTTGTAATATCGTACATGCTACCCTCTGGGATCCTTCGATACAGAGAAGATTGAATAAATCCTCAATCTTCGCAAGCCATCCAATGATCACATCAGTTCTGCTCGACCATTGAACTTAGGCTGGTTCATCTTGCGGAACTCCGTTGCTTTGAACAAGGAAGAAGAATTCTTCGTTTGTGGTTGAACTTCTTCCTCGATTTCTTCTTGAGTAGCTTCTCTCTCTCTCTTCAGATGCCACGACCGTTGTATTGGTGTTGGCCACCATATTGCTTATGATCTGCGTCAGGACGTCCATTTGCTTCTGTTGCACTCCAAATTGGGCTTGGATTTGCATCTGAAGTTGTTGTTGCTGCAGCTCCATCAAGCGTAGCATTTTTTATTGTAGTCTCGCTTGGATTAGCGCCCTTAGAATTAGACGACCTATCCACAGCGTTGGTTGTTGTGGCATGATTATTTTTTATTTTTTAGTCATTCCTACAAAATAGAGTAAACCTGTTAGTATTTTTACAAAATATCCACGGGCTTACCTGTGTGGAACTTTTATTTCATGCAGCATGTCGATAAGCATTCAATCGAGTAATCGCAACCAACATTACAAATAAAATATTTTTTGAAAATCTGAGGAAATATAACTGGGATTTAATACCAATTTGTTATGCCCCGATTCGACAAACCGTTCGTCCCCGTTCCCATTATGCCGAATCGATCGTCCTCGCTAAAGCATGATGTCGTACGAGTCTGGAGTTACATTCGTATAAGGCAAAAATATTATTTTTGATCATTTTATTTGAAATATCAAGTTGAAACTTCACAAATCGCAGAGTAATTGAACACGCAGTATAGGAAGATAGAAATATGCTTTTTATTGATAGATTGCAACGAAGTGTAACTCATATTACATTGGATATGTCATTGTGGCTACATTGATTGAAACAAAAGAAATATACTCGACAAGCTGCCTGAACTAACACTTGTCGTTCTGTAGCACCCAGTTTTCCAAATGAGGGTAATTTTAAAATTTTGTGTTTATAATTATTTTAATAATGATATTTAATTCATGATATGATTTTTGGTGATTTTAAATTATTTTAAAATTATTTAAATCAATGACTTGTGGTTTTGACGTTTTGCTAGTGAAACCCTAGAGACTGTTTGACCTAGAGCCTAACCATGTGATTATGATATTTTAATGTCATTTTTGGCCTAAGGATATTTTTTGCATTTGACCTCTTTGAATTATTTTGATATTATTTTATTATTTATGATATTGTTTTGGGATTATTTGAGTCGGGTTCGAAATTCATCTCAATCTGACTTGTAACGGGGACTCGGGGGTAGTTTGACTCTAGTGGGACCCACACACTAGTTAGGCATGGCCCACATGATATTAATTTTAGTCCATATGATAGAAATATTTTAGTTAGAGGTTAGACTAATTATTATGGATAAGGTTAGTGTGATTAGAGACTTTAGAATGACTAATTTAGCCCCAACCAATTAGCCCTTTTCTAATACTCATAGAATAGGTTAGTAGGGGCTTTTGGACTTTTCCTAATAGGACAAAACCACCTTTATGGCCAGCCACAATAAGGATAGGGTTGAGCCTCCCATTTGTCATTATCCATCTATTTTTCTCTCTCTTGTTCTTCCCTAAATTCCTAGAGAGCAATCCCTAGCAATTTCTCCACCAAATCCTTCCATTTCACCACCAAATCTTCTTCTTTCCTTCTCCATTCTAGCCAAGGAGGAAGCTACCCAAGTTTGGGAGGATTCGGAGCTCGTTCGTGTCCTTTTGGAATCTCTACGTGTCGGTGTCGCTCCGGGAAGGTTTTTCTTCAATTCGATCTACCGGAAGGTATAAATCCATTCTCCTTTTCATTTCCTCATGCATATAGGTCTATTTTGAACCCATAGGAATGACTCCCATGGTTGTATCTCCATTTATGTCCATTTTCTGTCCATTTGGAGGTCATAGGAGTGTCCTTTGTGTTGTGGATGTGTTCATGTTACATATATAGATTTATATATATATATATTGTAATGAGAGTGTATCTATATTTATATATGTAATAAATGGTTCATGATGATTATATAATCAAGTTTGTGAGTGTGGTTCCTCATATTATTATTGCTATTATTGTTGTGGATAATTAGGATATATACTGTGTATTCTTTTGACTCAAACTACCCAAATCCGTCATGATTTTTATCCACATTTTTAATTTCAGCCCTAATTTAGAAATATCATAACTTCTAGCTCAAAGCTCGATTTAATCTCCCATTTTTTTAAAAGAAGCGTATTGAAGTTAGCTTTCCAAAAACATATATTAATAGGCCTAATTCTTTCTGTAACTTTCTGGAGATTTGTTTGAGTGTCAGCTGTACGAAAGACAAACGCGTTCTCGGTGTTTTTGCGATTCCGGGAGTTTCCGAAAACGAAAACACGATCCATTTGAAGTTTCGGAAAGCTAACACATAGATCTATAACATACTATAATCCTAGATTTTAATTCATGCTGAGATGGTACAGTATTGATTATTAGTAGGAGTTACTATTCAGCATATGTATTTTGTGCACCCTTGTGTGTAATATAATGTTCTATTTGATTTTAACCCATGTTAATGTATATATATTATGTAATTAAATAGAGAATGCAAGCATGAGTAAATGTTTAAATAAATGATGTATAAGGTGTAAGTATCCTATCTAATGTAAGCATGTATAAGTATGGCTTGTAATGAATATGTAGGTTCCATAGTATGTAATGTATGGTACATATAGTGGTACAAAAGAATAAATGAATGATAAATGAATGCAAGTATTAATGTAATGTAATAATAGATGTAATGTATGCAATATACAAGTTAATGAGATGTAATGTTCTATGTTAACACAAATCCTATATTACCTCATGTACCCCTTATACTATGTTGACACTATCACACTTGACACTTTGTTCACTTACACTTTGACACTCTTTGATATGTATACACTATGTATGTCCATTTAACCCTCACTTGCCCCTTTGCCATGTTCATATACACACACATAGTCTCTTACATAAGTATTTATGAATACAGTTAACTTAGCTATGTATGTATATTATATATATATTAGCATATTGTGTTGTAATATATAAGTTTATATAACCATTTGAAATGCCATAATTATAGACCTAATGTTGAATACCAAAATATGCATATGTATATATGTGTAGGCATATATAGCTTAAAGTAATAGATTACCTAGTGTATATCCAATGTGAATTCTTGCCTATTTGAGTATTGAATAATTGCATGCTATATAGAGTTGGGTGTATATTGGCTTGTATAGCCTTGTATTGATGTGTGCTTGCTAGGATAGTCTTGGTTAGGCCTAGTAAGACTTGCTTGGTTAGGACATGACCTAGTTTGACCTAGTTTGACTAGTGCAGTTGATCAGAGTTGACCAAGGGTTGACTTTGGCCTAGTTTGACCTAGATTCATGTAGAATGCATTATAGTGCTTTATATTACCCTTCTGGACATATCGTGACTTGTGCTGTTCTAATTAGGAGCCAGACACCTCTCCTCGGATAGTATCTTTACCTTGGACATTCAGATATCAGGCGAGTACATTCTCTGATCATTTCATATCCTGCTTAGAATTATATTCCTGTTTTAGATTACTATACTTGATGTTGTCACGACATTATCATGGATTAGTACTATATGGATCTTCTCATGCGATGTTATCCCCCTCGGGAGCATCGGGTACATTGTGTCATGTGCGTTTCACTTTCATCGTGTACTCATGTGCTTTTATTACATGTACACTCATGTGAATCTTGTACTCTCATATTCACGGAGCCCCCATGTATACTATCATGTGCACCCTATATGGGCCCCCATGTGATATCTTGTGCAATAACATAACCTGTTTAGATCCTTATGTATTGATTGGGGATACGGAGGAGTGCTAGTAGTCGTGTGAACAATTCCATTATAGTGTAGATTCCTGTGCAACCTCGATATCCTGTACAAATCTGTCATGTTCACATGTGCTATCTCGTGCTCTGACTCACTAGCCACTGTTAGTTCTCTATTTATAGTAGATATTTCTGTTACAGTTTTCTCTCTTGTTTACATACTGTATTTCTTCAGATCCTGTATTTTGCTCTACTGCATGTTTATATTTTCTAACCTGCTATGATCTGTTGAGATGTACTGTACTCGCTCCTGTCCTGACTGGACCTGTTGATAAATTTTACAGATAGCCTGGAGGTTGCCTGCAGCCTAGAGGAGACAGTAGAGGTTGTATAGATAGCTAGGGTTTTTGCTTATAGTTTATTTTCAGTCATCTTGAGTTGTATTTATGGATTACTGTATTTGAGTTTTGAGATGTATTCTGAGTTTGTATCTTAGACACTTAGACTTCTATCTGTTGTATCTCTTTTCGATTTCATGTTTTATCTATCTTCCTTTATGCTCTACCTTAGATGTGATTGAGTTTACATTTGGCTATGTCACCCCCATTCGGGGAGTATAAACTGTTTAGTCTTATACTGTTAGATGCATTGAGACCTAGGACAGTGTTCTACTGCCGACACTGTGGCGTAGGCTGGGCGTTGTTACGTTCTCGTGCCCTAACTCTAGGGTGCGGGTCGTGACACGTTTTTAGTGGTGGCCCATGCAGGTCGAGTTTATGTAGTAGTATTCGAACTTGAGTACCACTACAGCCTGCAGTAGGATTAGGATATATTTTGAAGGTACTCAATCACAGTTAGGAACCCTTGAGAGATTCCTGGGACGACCCTTGAGAATCTTATTTTAACTTCGATTTGAAAACTCTCTTTTTCCTTGATTGTTTTATCTTTATTTTCTGTTGTTGAATTTGATGGATTATTGTTGAATTTGGGTTTGTATTTATTGATTTTGATGGAAGATTGTTGAATTTTGAATCTTGACGATTAGCTGTAGCATCCGAGTTTGTATTTATATGATTGAAGGATTTTGTTCATTTTTGAGTTTGATGTTCGTTGATAAATTTGATTTGATTTTTGGGTATTCATTGTTGATTTAATTTAATTTTTGGCAAGATAAAATTATATGGGCTAGGTCATCTATGTTATGGAATCTAGTCTTCTATAGTCACATTAGCCAGCATGGTGAGGACATATAGTCTGACTCTGGATATATTTCTCGGGTGTGGGAATTTAAGGTTTTTGCAGCCAAGCTAGCGGCACCGCAAAAATGTTAAATACTATGATTCTAGAGATATGTGCATAAGTCAAGGGCTCTGTGATTATCGTAGTCTTGCTTACTAGTATGACGAGGATTTAGAGTACCATGATTGTGGATAGACGCATATGATTATCAGATTGTACCTTAAATATTTTCGAACATGTTTTCTCTACTTTGTTTCAGTCCTTCAAAAAAAAAGGGAATTATTAATTGTTTTGTTTTGTTTTGCTTCTCATTATTTAGCTTAGGAGTAACTTTAGCTATTTTATAAACCATTGTGTAACTTCTTCTATGAATTTCTTCTTAATACAATAAATCGATGATTTTGCTAGACTTTACCTTGGATTTGATATTTTAACTCTGGATTTCAAAATAGTTCATTCTTTTAAACAGATAAGCAAAATAGATTTTATCGTTATTCCCTTCTTGCTATTATTCTTGTATTAAATAATAATAAATCATCTTGATTACACCAATCACCTGTTTTGCAATATTGGTAGGAATCTAATGTTGGTCTTGGTATAGAATCTGATTTTTATATTGGGACATAAGAATATATATATATATATGAATATATATAGTGGATACTTTCCTGACATTTATGCATGCTACACTTGATTTTCACCTATCTAAATAAATATTAATATGTCGTTGATGTTAAATTTTTAAAACTCCAATATTTCTGGTTTTCTGCTTTTCCAGTTTAAATTCGTAAGTTAAATATAAATTTCATGTTATTAGTTATGTTTACATCACTGCACATGTATGTCATACCTAGAGTTTCATTTTAAAAAAAAAAATTTGTTGAGTTTTGTGTTTAATTTGTCAAATCTGAGACTATGTGCATATTAACCCTTAATACTGGATTTTAAATGTTAGTTCAAATTGTTGTTTTAAATGTAATATTTAGAGCTGTGTACATTGTTGTTGTAGGGATATAATGTTAGGTTTTATATTCTTACATGATAGCTTGTGATAAACATTGAGTTGGTTTTGATGTTCAAATTTCTCCAAAATCCTGAAAACTGAATATATGTTGACATTTTCACATTGATTTCAAATGTTCAATTTCAGATTTAACATGTAATATTGAACTGTATGCGTAGATAAATGTATGGATAGTATGTTAGGGTTTCATTTCTATCATGTTAGGATGTATTGGGACCATTGAGATTGGTTGCGATATTCAAAACCCTAAAATCTGAAACTGTGTTATGTTAATATTGCACTGGTTTAAATGTTAGCATCTTTTCAGATTTTGTATGTAAATGCTGAACTAAAATTGGGTTTAACCTTTCAATACTAAGCTATAACCCTGTACAAGGACACACACACCCTAACTTAGTATACACTGTCATGTAACCTAACCCTTTTTCCCCTCTATGTTATGATTATATATCTAGATAGATATATATAGAGCTTAGGCATACATGTTATAATATATAAATACATAACTAAATCTCTACCTTTTTATATATATATATATGGTTAGCCATGCAAGTTGTGATTAAATAGATTGTATATTGTAGATTGTTAACCCATATGCCATGATTAGTGTAACTTGATAGTTATTGTTTGAAATCCAAATCCTCATATACACTTTCATGTATATTCACGTACACACACGCCTACTATCTAACCATATGAACACGTCCCCATACACACAATGCTAGCTTTTTCCTCTCTAACGCTCTCTCTATATATATATTGTGATTGGATTTTAATGCAAGTGATTTTCAATTCCTTAATTTTTGAATTTGATTTTCTGTACCTTTTTTTTTTAAATAATTGGTAGTTGCCTTTATTTTATTTTGATAATGACCAATTTTTATATAGGATGGTAGACAGCCCTACAACCTTGATGATTGTTGTTCCCTTACCTTTCCAATTAAGACACCCTAGATTGTTTGTGTGTTGATACCATAGTACTATTTTGACCTAGAATGACCAGTGAACCTAGGTGAGACTTCCAACTGCTACGGTATGCCCTGACCTTGTATACTATTCCTTCAAATTGCATGATTTAGATAAAAAAAAATTAGACCTTAATTGTTAGAAAATAGGGACGTCACTCCATTAGTATCAGTTGTAGATATATATAGGTTAGTCCTTGATGTGGGAATGTGTGTCTATAAACATGTAGCTTAGGAGATTTAGGAGAGATTATAGTATCAGTCTTGATAGGATGTACTAGTCTTTTGGTGAGTATAAATGTGTTATGAGAGATAGGGGCCTATATGTCTTAGTAATGCATCATTCCTATGGTAATAGAATGTATTAATAGATGGTTA
The DNA here is from genome assembly GCA_029216955.1 of Iris pallida. Taxonomy (NCBI): domain Eukaryota; kingdom Viridiplantae; phylum Streptophyta; class Magnoliopsida; order Asparagales; family Iridaceae; genus Iris; species Iris pallida. The sequence goes on from JANAVB010030220.1 coordinate 6,722,729, forward strand.
ATAGGAAGATAATAGTTTGAGCATACCTATAGCCTATGATCAGTTCCTTTTCATCCTTAGTTAAGACCACTTTAAAATAGGTCCAGTCTCTTGGATATAGGTTTCAGTCCATATTTTATTGAAGTTCCATTACCGCCGTACAGCAGAGCAGTATTGGAGGTATTTCTAGATTGACACTATTTAGACGTCCGTTTATTATTCCAGTGTTAGGAAGTGTTACCTTAGATATTGGGTAGGTTAGAGGCTCTAGAAGGAGTACTATCGATCTTAAATTTCGAGGACGAAATTTTTCTAAGGTGGGTAGAGTTGTAGCACCCAGTTTTCCAAATGAGGGTAATTTTGAAATTTCGTGTTTATAATTATTTTAATAATGATATTTAATTCATGATATGATTTTTGGTGATTTTAAATCATTTTAAAATTATTTAAATCAATGACTTGTGGTTTTGACGTTTTGCTAGTGAAACCCTAGAGACTGTTTGACCTAGAGCCTAACCATGTGATTATGATATTTTAATATCATTTTTGGCCTAAGGATATTTTTTGCATTTGACCTCTTTGAATTATTTTGATATTATTTTATTATTTATGATATTGTTTTGGGATTATTTGAGTCGGGTTCGAAATTCATCTCAATCTGACTTGTAACGGGGACTCGGGGGTAGTTTGACTCTAGTGGGACCCACACACTAGTTAGGCATGGCCCACATGATATTAATTTTAGTCCACATGATAGAAATATTTTAGTTAGAGGTTAGACTAATTATTATGGATAAGGTTAGTGTGATTAGAGACTTTAGAATGACTAATTTAGCCCCAACCAATTAGCCCTTTTCTAATACTCATAGAATAGGTTAGTAGGGGCTTTTGGACTTTTCCTAATAGGACAAAACCACCTTTATGGCCAGCCATAATAAGGATAGGGTTGAGCCTTCCATTTGTCATTATCCATCTATTTTTCTCTCTTGTTCTTCCCCAAATTCCTAGAGAGCAATCCCTAGCAATTTCTCTACCAAATCCTTCCATTTCACCACCAAATCTTCTTCTTTCCTTTTCCATTCTAGCCAAGGAGGAAGCTACCCAAGTTTGGGAGGATTCGGAGCTCGTTCGTGTCCTTTTGGAATCTCTACGTGTCGGTGTCGCTCCGGGAAGGTTTTTCTTCGATCCGATCTACCGGGAGGTATAAATCCATTCTTCTTTTCATTTTCTCATGCATATAGGTCTATTTTGAACCCATAGGAATGACCCCCATGGTTGTATCTCCATTTGTGTCCATTTCGTGTCCATTTGGAGGTCATAGGAGTGTCCTTTGTGTTGTGGATGTGTTCATGTTACATATATAGATTTATATATATATATATATATATATATATATATATATATTGTAATGAGAGTGTATCTATATTTATATATGTAATAAATGGTTCATGATGATTATATAATCAAGTTTGTGAGTGTGGTTCCTCATATTATTATTGCTATTATTGTTGTGGATAATTAGGATATATACTGTGTATTCTTTTGGCTCAAACTACCCAAATCCGTCATGATTTTTATCCACGTTTTTAATTTCAGCCCTAACTTAGAAATGTCATAACTTCTAGTTCAAAGCTCGATTTAATCTTCCGTTTTTTTTAAAAGAAGCGTATTGAAGTTAGCTTTCCAAAAACATGTATTAATAGGCCTAATTCTTTCTAAAACTTTCTGGAAATTTATTTGAGTGTCAGCTGTACGAAAGACAAACGCGTTCTCGGTGTTTTCGCGATTCCGGGAGTTTTCGGAAACGAAAACGCGATCCGTTTGAAGTTTCGGAAAGCTAACACATAGATCTATAACATATTTTAATCCTAGATTTTAATTTATGCTGAGATGGTACAGTATTAATTATTAGTAGGAGTTACTATTCGGCATATGTATTTTGTGCACCCTTGTGTGTAATATAATGTTCTATTTGATTTTAACCCATGTTAATGTATATATATTATGTAATTAAATAGAGAATGCAAGCATGAGTAAATGTTTAAATAAATGATGTATGAGGTATAAGTATCCTATCTAATGTAAGCATGTATAAGTATGGTTTGTAATGAATATGTAGGTTCCATAGTATGTAATGTATGGTGCATATAGTGGTACAAAAGAATAAATGAATGATAAATGAATGCAAGCATTAATGTAATGTAATAATAGATGTAATGTATGCAATATACAAGTTAATGAGATATAATGTTCTATGTTAACACAAATCCTATATTACCTCATGTACCCCTTATACTATGTTGACACTATCACACTTGACACTTTGTTCACTTACACTTTGACACTCTTTGATATGTATAGACTATGTATGCCCATTTAACCCTCACTTGCCCCTTTGCCATGTTCACATACACACACATAGTCTCTTACATAAGTATTTATGAATACATTTAACTTAGCTATGTATGTATATTATATATACGTTAGCATATTGTGTTGTAATATATAAGTTTATATAACCATTTGAAATGCCATGATTATAGACCTAATGTTGAATACCAATATATGCATGTGTATATATGTGTAGGCATATATAGCTTAAAGTAATAGATTACCTAGTGTATATCCAATGTGAATTCTTGCCTATTTGAGTATTGAATAATTGCATGCTATATAGAGTTGGGTGTATATTGGCTTGTATAGCCTTGTATTGATGTGTGCTTGCTAGGATAGTCTTGGTTAGGCCTAGTAAGACTTGCTGGGTTAGGACGACCTAGTTTGACCTAGTTTGACTAGTGCAGTTGACTAGAGTTGACCAAGGGTTGACTTTGGCCTAGTTTGACCTAGATTCATGTAGAATGCATTATAGTGCTTTATATTACCCTTCTGGACATGTCGTGACTTGTGCTGTTCTAATTAGGAGCCAGACACCTCTCCTCGGACAGTATCTTTACCTTGGACATTCAGATATCAGGCGAGTACATTTTCTGATCATTTCATATCCTGCTTAGAATTATATTCCTGCTTTAGATTACTATACTTGATGCTGTCACGACATTATCACGGATTAGTACTATATGGATCTTCTCATGTGATGTTATCCCCCTCGGAAGCATCGGGTACATTGTGTCATGTGCGTTTCACTTTCATCGTGTACTCATGTGCTTTCATTACATGTGCACTCATGTGAATCTTGTACTCTCATGTTCACGGAGCCCCCATGTATACTATCATGTGCACCCTATATGGGCCCCCATGTGATATCCTGTGCAATAATATAACCTGTTTAGATCCTTGTGTATTGATTGGGGATACGGGGGAGTGCTAGTAGTCGTGTGAACAATTCCATTATAGTGTAGATTCCTGTGCAACCACGATATCCTGTGCAAATCTGTCCTGTTCACATGTGCTATCTCGTACTCTGACTCACTAGCCACTATTAGTTCTCTATTTATAGTAGATATTTCTGTTACAGTTTTCTCTCTTGTTTACATACTGTATTTCTTCAGATCCTGTATTTTTTTCTACTGCATGTTTATATTTTCTAACCTGCTATGATCTGTTGAGATGTACTGTACTCGCTCCTGTCCTGACTGGACCTGTTGATAAATTTTACAGATAGCCTGGAGGTTGCCTGCAGCCTAGAGGAGACAGTAGAGGTTGCATAGATAGCTAGGGTTTTTGCTTATAGTTTATTTTCAGTTATCTTGAGTTGTATTTATGGATTACTGTATTTGAGTTTTGAGATGTATTCTGAGTTTGTATCTTAGACACTTAGACTTCTATCTGTTGTATCTCTTTTCGATTTCATGTTTTATCTATCTTCCTTTATGCTCTACCTTAGATGTGATTGAGTTTACATTCGGCTATGTCACCCCCATTCGGGGAGTATAAACTGTTTAGTCTTATACTGTTAGATGCATTGAGACCTAGGACAGCATTCTACTGCCGACACTGCGGTGTAGGCTGGGCGTTGTTACGTTCTCGTGCCCTAACTCTAGGGTGCGGGTCGTGACACGTTCCATACATTCACCCTTTTATACATTGAAAGCCTTCGATGAATTGGCTTCAAAATACTTCAGAATATGAAGAGCTAAAATGCCTCTCCGAACTTCAGCTTAGGCTTAGCGACGTGTACCCCCAGAATCCTCGTCACCTGTGGGGTTGGGGGATTAGTACACTTGGAAATGCACTAATGAGCGGAACGAACCCAGTCGTCTAAATAGACTCTGATTGTTAAGGTAGGCATGCATTAGAAATTTTTTCTGTTTAGAACTAAATGAATTCAGTTCATATTGATAGCCTTCCATTTGAAACAGTAAAAGCAGACAGAAATCATAGCAGTTTATCTCAACTCTTACCACGGTCGTGTTCATCCATGTATGAAACAAATATAATATTTACCACCTACACAAGACAATAGGTGAGCATGCTCTTATATACGGTCATCGATGTGATATTAATCACCACGAGGGATTATTCTCCATGGCATTACGTTGTGCCCTACTAGACTAGGTTGTAAGACTTGCTAGAGGTCTCATAATGCCTCGTGCCAAGCACGAAATCTCAAATTCCCTCTAGGTCGATTCGGTTCCGATGCCCCGGATACCATTTCGAGGAAACCCTTGTGCACAAGTTGTCCATGACCATGAAAATCCCAGTACAGTTTCAACATATAAAACAGATTTGTATAGCATGGATAGTATTAAGCAGCATTATCATTTTTTCTAACTCATGCAACAAATTATTTTTTTTCAAAACCATACTTCCGATTTGGCATCCCATAGGCACTAATTCCCCCGAGGCATCATATGCCGCAACCAACATTTTATTTTATTTTGCAGATCATGAAATAATCTCTCTTTTCTAGAACTTATCTTTTTGCTTTTTGATGTGAAACATATATTTTAAGAGCAATTTACTCTAGATTGATACAGTTATCCCGAGTTCTTGATCTTAGTGATTTGGCATGCATTTAACTTGGCATCGTCGATTTGAATAAGTTCGAAACAAACAAAATTTCATAAAGGAGTAGAAAAGAAGGGGCCGAACCACCTACCAAATATTTGATCGTGGCGAGAGACGAAGCGCTTCACAACGTTCAAGCTTCAGTTATACGAGCTCCTGCAATGGCACCAACATTTTATCAGAATTTCTTCTTTAATCAGAATGAATGCAGAAATAGACATAAAAATACATTTATTAAAATCAAGCAGCAAAAACTATAGAAAATTATACAGCAGTCTGGTCCCGTCGAAGGGACTCTTATATAGAGCTCACTCACCAAGGCGCGGTCTGCTGCATCTAGGACATATTCCAACAAAAGTCATTCCATTGGTTGGATCGATTCTCGTAACATTCGTCCTATTTGATTTATTCGATGCCACAAAGTGTTATCATAAGCCAAGCTCAGCGATCGAGTCAGATAGCCATCTAAGTTTCCGACCGATCTAACTCGCCGTAAGCATAATACATAGTTCGTCGCCTATCGGAAATGGGGCACTACATAGCAGACCCTCTAACACTCTCTAAAACTGTGTACATGTATCAAAGCCAAGTAGCCCTATAATCCTTCACATCTACTTCTTGCCACTCTCTAAACACTTATATAGGACTGTCACATAGTGTAGGACCGTTGAGCACCTCTAGAGCAGGGGTGAATAGAGTGAGTGCGTGTGCAGCAAAAAATAATCACAAATTTTAAAAATTATAAACAGATAACTGTGGCAGTAAATAAGAGACAGTAAATAAATATAGTAAGAGATAGAGATCAAACTCAGTGACACAGCGATGTATACTGGTATCCCTCTGAGAGGACTAATCCAGTCTCGAGTACTCTTGCTCGATGTTAATCCACTAAGGCACAAGCTAATTGAGAGCTTGCAGTCCCTTACAACATCGTGCTTGGTGACAAGTGCACGACCAACTTTACAACACCGTGCTTGGTGAAGAGCGCACGACCGGCTCTACAACAGAGATACTTTATGTACTTTGAACAACCTCTTTACAACTCTTGAGAACCAAAAGACTCTAGATCGAAATAGATATTACTGGCTTTTGGCTAAGAGGAGTGTAGGTGTGATATGAAAACTTTTGATCGGATGAAAACACTTATTGAATAGAGAAGAGAAGATGAAAATGATTGAGTGGTTTGGAATGAGAAATTCTCTTCTATTTATAGGTGTTTTCTGGGACTGAACTCGGGCAGAGTTCTGGCAGAGTTCTGATGCAAAAATTTCGCATATGAACGTTGCATGCAGATTTGAAGGCAACAAATATTTAAATTTAAACTGACCGAACTCGGACAGAATTCAGACCGAACTCGGGCCGAACTCGATTTGAGTTCTGTCTAGGTAAAAATGTTAAACATTTGTAAAATATTGTTTCAAAATGGATTATAACTTTTTGGTAGATGGAATATGGATAGGTAGGATGTATATAAAAGTGGACTAAGATTAACCTAAGCCAGTATTACACAGTTGATCTTACAATTTATATCCTAGACTCAATAAAGATAAAATACATAATAAATTATAAAATGACTCGGACTAGATTCCAATGAAAGTAAGCTTCAGACTGATGATTTACGTGCTTGATGATGCAGTAGTACGCTTGTTGATATTGATTTCACAAGACCTGAAATGATTAGCAGCAGTTCGTATATTTTGCGTATTGACTTAAGTTTATGTCGATTATTAAAATTGGGTGTGACTATAGAATGGGCCAACAATCTCTCCTAATTTGATAATTAACAAACTTGAGTCTATACCAAAATATATCTAAATAGAACATTTAAAATTACCTGAAAAAAATGGTTTTGGTAGTCTTTCTTTGAATGTTGATTTTGGTATAGCGCTCTTTCTCCCCCTTTGTCAATAAAAAAATGATTTTGGATCCCCGTAAAGTATGAAGTCAACAATGTTCATCAAACAGACAAAGTAATACTAGAGAGAGAACAAAATAACAACAGTTCCATAAAGTGCATAAAAGAAATAATTAGTACTAAAAATACTGAAAATGTCATGCATAACAGAAAGATACAACCACCATAAACAACATGTACAAAGTGCTAATAAATGTCTACTTGAAAAGTTTAGACATAAAAAAACTACATCATAGATCATCATCTATCAGCCCTATCCAAAAAATCCACTAGCTCAAGTCATCATCACATCGGAGTGTCGTCACCTCCAGGAGCATCTGGTGGAAAATATGCAGCAAGAGGATCGAAGTAAGGAAATGTCGCCTCATCGTCGAACCTAGGTCCAGGGAAGCTGGGGTGATGAAGTATGGTAACTGGATGTGAGGGGTCATGAGAGAGACTCCAGTGAAGATCAGCTATGTTGTTCCGTAACACCTGAGCCTGGATGATATAGCGGAACTCTGAGTCAAGATAGCCCTGATGACATTGCGCAGAGAGGGCAACGAAATCATCAAAATGCTGATAGAAGCCAGGTTTAAAACCCGGAGCAGGGGTTGAAGCAGCAGCAGAAGGAGGAGCCTCGGGGTCAGCATCTGGAACAGGCTCAGCACCAGGAGGCAGAGGAGGAGTAGGGTATAACCTAGACCTACTAAGCTCTATGGCAGTGGAGGAATAAGAACATGTTTGAAGATCGATTTTAAACCTTCTAAAGATAGAGGCAAAATATATGGGATAGACGAGGTTGCGTCCTGCATTTCTGCGGTTGAGCATCCAAGCCATCATAGTCTTGGGAACAAAGAATGGAATGCCAAAGTGAATGTGGTATATGGCTGACAATTCCAGGAAGGTAATTTCATCAGAGGATCCCTTCTTCGGAAGAAGAACAGAGAATATAAACCTATGGAGTTCATAGAAGTTTTGGTTGAGATGTTTGGAGTAGACTCTTCTAGAAATAGGTTTGGGATGGCACAAAAGTTCTTTGAAGGAATCAAGAGTGACACCTTCAGGGAATTTAATGTGATGGATATCCACTAAAGCTTCACCTACATCAGAAACATAGAAGTATTCACTGATGTCGGTGGTACTGAATTCTAGTTCTTGCCCAGCAACGCAAGAATAGAAAGTTTTGTTAGCTTTTACTTGCAGGTTGCAGTAAAACATATGGACAGCGTTATCATAAATATTCTCAACTACTTCAAAAAAGTCACGAAAGCTGAGACGGTCGAAAGTGGGAGCATATTCAGAAAAGATATTGAAGTTTACACATGCTCCAGCACAAATTCTACGACCAAAAAAAGAGTCAAACCAAAGGTCCAAAAATTCCTTGTCGGAAAATAGACCGGAATCAAAATCATTGGATCCTATAGGTCTGGCAGGACTAAAGACATTAGTGGGAACATAGTCAGAAGAGAAAGATCATGCATGTGAGGAATCAACCTTTCTCTTTTGGTTCTTGGGTGCCATAGATGAGAAGAAGGGGATAATGGAATACCTTAGAAAGGAGGAAGAAGATGGAGAAGAACAGCCCACTAGACTCCTAAGAAGCTTGAAAGAAATGAGGTGGAAGAGCTCTTGGGAGTAATGGAGGGTTTTTCTCGGTTGGGTGATGAGAAAAAGTGGAAGGAAGAAGGAGTTTAAATGGAGCTAGGGCTGGTTGTTCGGTTCTGGAATCTGAACAGCGCCGACCGAACTCGGTCTGAACTCGGTCAGAGTTCAGTCCGAGTTCGGCTACTTGTATTTCCAATGCCATAAATACAGTATTTGTTTAAAAATTTGAATTTATAACTGTTGACTTCTTCATTTAATAACTTCTATTATTTTAGGTTAGCTGTCGGGGCCGGATCCCAGCTAGCGGTAGTCCAAAGACTAGTGCACTGTGTTGCTTCAGGCTATTTACACTTGTATGACAGAAGGACCCTTTCGGCTTGTACCCAAAATAATTTTCGTTAAATAAATTACGAAGTTTCAAGTTATAAAAATAAATTTAATAAACATACTACATTATGAATCGGAAAATTCAAATATGCCGAGCTCTCGCCTTATAATGTTAAATCGGTCTCCAGCCAGTGGTTTTGTGAAAATGTCTGCTAGTTGATGATCTGTGTCAATAAACTCTAGGCAGATGTCTCCGTTTTGTTGGTGATCACGTAAAAAGTGATGACAAATCTCAATGTATTTTGTGCGTGAGTGGCATACAGGATTCTTAGTCAGGTTAATAGTGCTAGTGTTATCACAGTAAATAGGAATCTTAGTGTAGTGCAGATTATAGTCTTCTAGGGTTTGCTTCATCCACAAAATTTGAGTACAACAACGTCCTGCGGCGATATACTCAGCCTCATTAGTTGATAATGCTACTGAATTTTGTTTCTTACTAAACCATGAGACTAAGGCCTTTCCTAGGAAATGACACGTACCACTGCTCCTTTTACAGTATACTTTGCATCCTGCAAAATCCGCATCCGAGTAACCTATTAGGTCAAAGGATTTGGTTTTAGGATACCACAAGCCGACTGTAGAAGTTCCCTTAAGGTATCGAAAGATACGCTTAACGACACTTAGGTGTGATTCCTTAGGATTTGTCTGGTATCGTGTACAGATGCAAATACTAAACATAATATCAGGACGACTAGCAGTTAAATATAATAAGCTACCAATCATACCTCGATAATTATGCTGGTCGACAGGTTCGCCACTTTCATCAGTGTCAAGCTTTGTAGATGTAGCCATTGGAGTTCCGATATGCTTTACATTATTGAAGTCGTACTTTTTCAGTATGTCCTTCGTATACTTGGCTTGATTGATGAATGTTTCCTTTGAGTGTTATTTGATCTGGAGTCCTAGGAAGAAGTTCAGCTCTCTCATCATACTCATCTCAAATTCACTCTGCATACACTTAGCAAACTCTTGACAAAGTTTTTCATTAGTAGAACCGAATATAATGTCATCAACGTATATTTGCACAAGAAGAATGTCATCATCTAAAAATTTGATAAATAAAGTTGTATCAACTCTTCCTTTTGAAAAACCATTATCAAGTAAGAATGCACTTAGGCGTTCATACCAAGCACGAGGTGCTTTTTTGAGTCCATAGAGTGCTTTCTTAAGCTTGAATACATGATCAGGTTTTTTAAAATCTTCAAAGCCAGGGGGTTGTTTCACAAAAACTTCTTCTTTTAGAAATTCATTCAAAAATGCACTTTTCACGTCCATTTCAAAGAATTTAAAATTATTAAAATATGCAAATGCACAAAACATACGGATAGCTTCTAGTCTAGCAACAGGAGCATATGTCTCGTCATAATCAATACCTTCTTCTTGATTATACTAGACGTGCTTTGTTGCGTAGAACTTGTCCATCTTCACTAAGTTTATTTCGGAACACCCATTTAGTACCAATTATCAATTGACCAATAGGTTTAGGAACGAGTTCCCAAACTTAGTTTCTCTCAAATTGATTAAGTTCCTCTTGTATGGCATTAATCTAAAACTTATCATTAAAGGCATCTTCTATATTCTTATGTTCTATTTGAGAAATAAAAGCTACATTTGTTGTTATTTCAGAATCTCTAAGAGAGGAGCGTGTACTTACACATTTTGATACATTACCTATAATGAGTGTCTCTAGATGATCTGGTAAAAACTTCAATGATTCAAATTTATGAGTCAAATCTTGCACAGGACTCTTGTCAGTTTTTGCTTGTACACCTTCATCATCACTGTCGCTAGATCTGTGACTATTGTGCTCATCAAAAGTAACGTTAATAGATTCTTCAACAATCACATACCTTTTATTGAAAATTCTATATCTCTTACTCTTAGCAGCATATCCGAGAAATATCTTTTCATCTGCTTTAGAGTCGAACTTACCCAAGTTGTCCTTGGTGTTCAGGATAAAACAATGACATCCAAAAACTTTGAAATAAGAAATGTTTGGAATTCTTCCAAACCAAAGTTCATAAGGTATTTTCTTCGAGATGGATCGAATTAACACCATATTTAAAACATGACAGGCAGTGCTAACAGCTTCTGCCCAAAAATATTTAGGAAGATTATGCTGATTCAGCATGACTCTAGCCATCTCGCTTAGAGTACGGTTCTTCCACTTCACAATACCGTTCTGTTGAGAAGTTCTACGACCAAAAAATTTGTGGTAGTATCCACTATCATCATAAAACTTTTTGAAATCAGTATTTACGAATTCGCCACCATGATCACTTCGGATATGAGTAATCATGAAGCCTTTTTCGTTTTGTACCTTTTTGTAAAATAATTGAAATTCAATAGCATCACTTTTATTTGATAAAAAAATAAACCCAAGTAAAACGAAAGAAATCATCAACAATAACAAAAGCGTAGAGTTTACCGCCAAGACTAGCGACTCTACTATGACCAAATAAATCCATATGTATCAACTGCAAAGGTCTAAAAGTACTTACAGCGTTGATGGATTTAAATGTAGACCTATGTGCTTTATTTTTTTCACAGTCAGCACATACCATATCTCTCTTGAATGGAATCTCGGATAGTCCTTTTACCAGTTTCTTAGTGCTCAGTCGTGATATAATGTCCATATTTGCATGTCCTAGTCTCATATGCCATAGCCAGCTTTTATCTAGATTAGCTACTAGGCATCTTCCTGCATTATTATTACTCTCCAGAAAGAAAACATAAATATTGTCTTCTCTAATCCCTTCATATATGGGATTATCAGATGACATATCATATATGGTACATTTGTCTTTTATAAAGTTGATACCATAACCATTATCAGTCAAATGACTTACGCTTAGTAGGTTATGTTTCAATTATGTAACTAGACAAACGTCTTTTATTACAGGATAAGGAGATATACCAACAGTGCCATTGCCAATGATATCACCTCTCAGATTATTTCCGAATGAGATGTATCCTTTTTTCTTCATCGATAGCGTGGCGAACAAAGATGTATCACTAGTCATGTGCCGCGAACATCCGCTATCGAGGATCTACTTACTTTTAACATAAGAGGGTTGAGGGTCCACCTATAAAACAAGTAGATGAATCCTTTGGTACCCATTTACTGAAGGGTCCATATTGATTAGTCCTAGGTCTCCGAAATAAAGTGCAATTGTCAACAAGTTTTCATGCTAAACAAAACTGTGATGTGTGTCCATGAGTACCACAATATGTGCAAGTGAGTTTAGAAATAGTGGTAGTTGAAACTGTGTTGACATGCATATTTGGTTTCTTTGAAAACCTATAAGTGAAAGCATGGTGATAATCATGTTTCTTTCGTGCTTTCTGAGTTTTAGTTCTCTTAGGTGTATGCTTAGCATTAGGACTAAACTTAGGCTATGTCACAGGTATTGTCTGTTTGCCTAACTTGATTTCTAACTTTTTAGAAACCGTAAAAGACTCTTCATATTTAGCAGTCATGTCTAAGAGTCTTTGTTCCGTGACTAAGTGCTTCTTCTTCTCATGTCATATAACTCTTGTATTTTGACATAGTCTCTTTATTTCTTATCAACTTTGAGGATAGCCTCATGATAGTCTACTTTGAGTTTGGCTATCTTTTTCGTGTTACCGGTAGTAGACGTCACTTTAATGTCTTCAATAAGACTGGACAGTCTAGCTATCTCGGTTGTGTATGCCTTAATCTCTTTTCGAGATTGCTTATACTTGTCAAGCACATTTCTGTGTTCTTCAAGTAGTTCACTAAAGACATTTTCTAATTCATCGAAAGTAAAATCGTCATACAAAGGGTTTGAGGATACCTTATCAAAAGCCATAAGAAAGACATTGGCATTTCCGCAGGGTCTGTCTTTTTCCTCTGTATCACTGGCATCACTTTCATGCCAGATACTTGTGTTAGCATACTTTCGACTGGTTGTTGCTTTTTTGCTTGATCTTGATCTATCGTATGGACTGTTTTTCTTCGAAGTTGGACAGTCCTTCTTCATGTGCCCTAATTTCTTTCATCCAAAGCATATTGTTTCATCTTCATTGCTTTCTTGGATATCTCTCTTCCTTCTGTTTGATTTCTTAAACTTTAGAAATTTTCTGAAGTTCTTCACTAGTAGGGCTTGTTCATCACCACTTGACGATTCTTCCTCAGAATCATTGCATATAGATTTTCTGGCTTGAACTTTGAAGGCGATAGAATTTTCTTTTGGGGTTGCTTCTTCAAACTCTTGCAGATCAAGCTCATGGGTCATGAGCTTGCCCATCAGTGTTTCCAGAGATATGGTGGTGAGATCGTTTTCTTCAATGATTATTGTTGCCTTTGGATTCCAGTTCTTGGTTAGAGCCCGTAGCACTTTTCTAATATTCTCATGATTACTGTAATCCTTACCAAAAGATTGCAAAAGATTAGTAATATCAAGGAAATGTGTGAACATCTGTATAGTTGACTCACCGGATTTTATCTTAAAAGATTCATACTCCTGTGTTAGTCTATTGATTTTGGATTCTTTCACTTGGGAAGTACCTTCATGAGTTACCTCAAGAAGTTTCCAAATCTCGTGAGACGTTTTACAGGTTGAAACTCTGTTGAATTCTGTTTTGTCAATTGCACAGAATAGTGCGTTGATGGCACGAGCATCTAGACTAGCCTTTGCTTTTTTAGCCTCTGTATATTTTTCATGAGGCTTGTCTACAAGCAGGCCATCAACTACTGTAGGTGTCGATTTCTTATAACCGTCAACAACTATAGACCAAAGATCAAAGTCAAGAGACTTTAAGAAGAAAGTCATCCGTGTTTTCCAGTAGGTATAATTAGTACCATCAAATAGTGGGGGTCTATTTGTGGATTGTCCTTCACCGTTGAATATTAATTTCATGGCTGCCATATATACTCTCTGAGGTTTATTATATTTGAATATAACTTGCTCTGATACCAATTGTAGGACCGTTGAGCACCTCTAGAGGGGGGTGAATAGAGTGAGTGCGAGTGCAACAAAAAATAATCACCAATTTTAAAAATTATAAACAGATAACTATGGCAGTAAATAAGAGACAGTAAATAAATATAACATGAGATAGAGAGATCAAACTCAGTGACACAGCGATGTATATTGGTATCCCTCTGAGAGGACTAATCCAGTCTTGAGTAGTCTTACTCGATGTTAATCCACTAAGGCACAAGCTAATTGAGAGCTTGCAGTCTCTTACAACACCGTGCTTGGTGATAAGTGCACGACCAACTTCACAACACCGTGCTTGGTGACGAGCGCACGACCGGCTCCACAACAGAGATACTTTCTGTACTTTGAACAACCTCTTTACAACTCTTGAGAACCAAAAGACTCTAGATTGAAATAGATATTACTGGCTTTTGGCTAAGAGGAGTGTAGGTGTGATATGAAAACTTTTGATCGGATGAAAACACTTACTGAATAAAGAAGAGAAGATGAAAATAATTGAGTGATTTGGAATAAGAAATTCTCTTCTATTTATAGGTGTTTTCTGGGACCGAACTATGGCAGAGTTCTTATGCAAAGATTTCATATATGAACGTTGCATGCAGATTTGGAGGCAACAAATATTTAAATTTAAACTGACCGAACTCGGGCAGAGTTCGGACCGAACTCGGGCCGAACTCGGTTTGAGTTCTGTCTAGGTAAAAATGTTAAATATTTGTAAAATATTGTTGAATAATGGAATAGAACTTTTTGGTAGATGGAATGTGGATAGGTAGGCTCTATATAAAAGTGGACTAAGATTAACCTAAGCCAGTATTACCCAGTCGATCTTACAATTTATATCCTAAACTCAATAAAGATAAAATACATAATAAATTATAAAATGACTCGGACTAGATTCTAATGAAAGTAAGCTTCAGACTGATGATTTACGTGCTTGATGATGCAGTAGTACGCTTGTTGATATTGATTTCATAAGACCTGAAATGATTAGCAGCAATTTGTATATTTTGTGTATTGACTTAAGTTTATGTCGATTATTAAAATCGGATGTGACCATGTAATGGGCCAACACACAGGACACTGTACTCTAACACTCACTCACTTAGGATACATACCACACTACTGTCACAATGACAGTTCCTCCTCCTTGACACTCATGACAATCTCAAACTCTCACCTAACACTTAACACATTTACATCACTGTCAAATGACAGTTTCTCTTCTAATTCCCTCTTGACACTCACATATACTGTCCTCCCCTCTCAACACACATATATAAAATCATTTGACACTCCTCTCCTCTCTTTACCCATAAAGTTATATATATATGTACATATGTACACTTATACATATAAGTTTACACTAGATAATACATATACTAGTATCTATATATATTTAATATGCATAATCTTGGCACCCTTATATACACTCTCACTTCCCTCATGACAGTACACAATTACTAGGATGCAGACACATATATTTATATATATATAGACATATATATAGGCCATATACATGCATACCCACATGTCACACACATGCACACTTAAATCCAACCGTGCGTATCATGAGATACCATAGCACATCACCACATATCCTATTTAGGACACGTATCCCAAATCTTGACTCAATTATGACAAAAAAATTCCTATAAGGACACGTATCGAACACTTGGTGCACAAGCTTGCGATACGTCTAAGATACTCTATCAAATTTTGTATGAATCCTACCAAACTTCATAGACAAGCCTAAAATGACAACTAAAAGCTAACTAGAGTGGTGTTTAACTAGTGCCATGTATCATGTGAAATATTACATGTTGTGACAAGTGTAGGAGGAGTAAAACCCCTAAATTGAACCCGTGTCCTAGTGTAACATGACACAACTCATTGGTATCCACATGTGGACACACTTCTAGCCTCATACACTATTCATATTTCCATTTAGTATATGAAATAATATGACAAACACTTAGTATTCCATTCTCAAATTTTTTTTCAAAATGACACAAAAAGCCTATATAACTTCTATCAAAATGATGGTTACAGCCTTGCTCTTCCCCCTATGGGTACCCCTAGTACATGAGTGAGTTTCTAATAGTGTCATGCATGAAAATAGTGTCTAAACTAGATGAAATGACAAGTTATTTACCTATTGGGAGATAGATTTCCAATGAAACACTCAAAGAGGACTCAAGTGTCAAGTAGGGCACAATCCTCCAAGCTTTTGGACTCATCTTCTTGTGCTCCTTGGTCTCTAAGCTCCAAGCCTTCTAGGATGAAAAATGGATGAAGATTTGAGAGAGTTTGAAAGGTTTTGGTGGAGGAGTAGATAGGTTTTGGGAGGACCACCAAAACTAGGGTTTTAAGCTCAAAATGGAGAAGGGAATGAATGAACCCTCACTCCCAATAGTGGCTGGTCATAAAGCCCTAATTTCCCCTATTTGAAATATCTAAAATACCCCCTTTGAGTTGTCATGAAGGTTTGGTTAACCTATAAAAGCGTTTAGCTTAAGTGGTTGATTAGTTCTAACATTTTAATGACATATTATGACTTAAATGAGTCTAATTGTGTCCAACTTAAAATGTAGGTCCAAGTGTTATGACGAGTCTAATTAGGTTCACTAACCAAGGATCCAATGAATATGCTAGTCAACTAATAAATACAATAATCATATTTAATTAATAAAAAATCTTATATATAAATAATATAAAATGACTAAAATACCCTTGTCTAGAAATGTGGTAGTGACATTAGGCAACCGTTCGATGAACTAATTCCCTTGTGCATAAGCTGAACAATGACCATGCTAAACTGAACTAGTTATTCATGCATGGCCTACAAATTCATAAGACACTTGGCCATTTACATCATGTTCTGCCTTATCGTGGCAACGTTCATTGATTGATTGATTTATTCGTCAACATCAGTTCTATATCAGGCATAACAAGTAAGCATGTAGTAAATCATGACATAGCAGTTCTATAGTAAGTGCACGTGAGGAATCGCGCAACAGTTCATTGATCGAATTCTATAAAGACAATCATTCTACTATATTGTGTCGCCAATTGGTTTATAAAGAAAGAGGGTCAATGGAAAGAAAGGTTAGCCACTCACCTAAACTTGAATGAGGTGAGGGAAAGAGGTCGATTGCGCTTAGACGGTGCCTACGCGATCACCTGAAATTGTATAAACAACGGATTAGTACCTTACCCTTCTATTCCGAGTTCGATATGAAATACGAAGTTTGAAGAACACAATCAAATCAAATCCATCGAAAACATTCACAAAAACGTATTCAGAAAACCAAAGCCAAAGAAGCAAGGACGACATGAAAAACAGAGCAATGGGAGGTCTCTCCCGACTCAGCCACAGAGTCTATCCTCGAGGCGTAACCTGCTGAACATGGAACTTGATTTTGAAGAAGCCAATCCATATTAAGGAAAAGATCTTGATTCAATCGATCCAGACCAATCGATAGCGACAATATTTCTTAACCGCGTTCCCTGTGTCGCGAACGAAAAACGGGACACAAAGTTGGGATAGGGCACTACACCTTTGAGAGTGATGTGTATATTCTCGAGGTAGTGACAGATGAGATTCAGGAGTTGCTTATTTGATTAGATGTAGTTTAGGATCCGCTTGGCAATTATAGGGGTAGCAGTTATGATGTACTTTTAGAGTACCGTTATGAGCGGTTATGAGAGGTCCAATTTTTGGTGGTTTTTGAGTAGCGTCTTTTAAACCATTTCAATCAATGCTTGGTAATTAACTATCGGACGGTTCTAAAAGTTTTTTACACGAATAAAATTAAATAACACAGGGTATTAGTAGTTATAATTATATATATGTTGTGAGGATATAAATGGAACAAAATAATAAAATCCCTCAAATTTCACCGATTTTAGTGTTTATAAATCCTTCCAAAATTACATTACACCGGTTTTGGAGTGTTTTTGAGCTGAAAAAAATCAGTGCCTCAAAAAATTAACAAGCATGCGTTTTCATAAACGGTCGTTTCAAAAACACCAAATAACCGATGAAAACACCGTTACAAAGTAGACCATTAGTATTTGTTTTCAGTTTTTATAGCGAGTTTGTCCCTTAACTTGGGTTCTAAGTGAATTATTACTTGGATTTTAGTTGATTATTTTAATTAGAGACTTTTAGTTATATTATGGTTCCCTTGTTTAATTCTCTATCATGCCATAGTTTACATATGCCTATTGTGAATGAGTTATAAATTGTTCATCGTTGGTGTTTATGAATTGTAGATATAGGTTGATGTATAGACAATGTATTACCATCGATTCTGTGACGTAGGCATGACCCACTCACCATCAGTACCAATTTTTTTTTAGAGCGGGTCAGTAACATTATCTAAAAATGAGAAATTTTTTTTTGAGATAAAACCCACAATTCATAAATGAGTAATTAGGTGAATAAAATGAATGAAGGATATGGTTTACCAAATCATTTATGGGGGTATATTCTATGCATAAATTGAGAACAAAGAAGCATAGTATGAATTTTAAAAGAGATATTTTAGCAAATGTCCCATTCAAAATATGAAAAATAGTATATACTATTTTAAAAAACAAAAATACCCTCATTTTTATATGAAACAGTTGAAAAACTAAGATATATTCTCATAATTGTAATCTAGATTTCCACTATTTCATCTTAAAAAAATGAAAGTATTCCTTAGTAATATGCTAGTTTTTACATTCTAAATAGGAAAATTTGTTAAAATATTCCATTTTAAAATAAAGAAGAGTTGTTCAAAAAATAAAAATAAGAAATTTTTTGACTTTCATCCCACTTGTTAATATGAATTTGTACTTACATCCCATTTTTAAATTTTTTTTAGACTTACATCCCATTTTTTGTCACGAAATTTTTTTTTCGTGACAAAAAATGGGTGTAAGTCAAATAAAATTAAAAATTGAAATGTAAGTACAAATTCATATTAATAAGTGGGATTCAAGTTGTGACCCGGGCCGGTCCGGGCCAGACCGCTGCCTTTTGAACCGGAACCAACCGGGCTTGGTCTGGGTCCAGCTCGGACCCGGGGTGTAAGCGGGCCGGGCCAGGCCCGGCCCGGTCTGGGGAGAGGAAACCCAACCCGGCCCAGTGACCCGACTTGGGTAGGGCTGGGCCGGTTCAGCGGGCCGGTCCGATTTTATTTCTTTTTTATTTATTTTTTGTTTTGTTTTCCTTTTTTCGATTTTCACAAATTTTTTAAACTTTATATTCTTTTAAATTTTATGTTTATTTTGTTATTTTATTATTTTTAAGTTTTCCTTTAATTTAATTTAAAATTTTATTTTATTTTGTTATGTTTTCCTCCTCTTTTATATTCTTTAAATTTGAAGTTAATTTTGTTATTTGATTCTTTTTAAGTTTTTTTAAACTTTTTTTTTAAATTTTTTTGTTTTATTTTTATTTTTAAGTTTTCTTTTATAATTTTTTTTTTAACTTTCTTTTTTAAAATGACCAAAATATTCCCCCTAAAACGTCATAAAACGGTCATATAATAGAGATATTTTGATAAATAAGGGTTAAAGATTCAAAATAAAAATAAAAATAAAGCAAAAATCGGTTCAGCCAGCCGGGCCGGGCCGGGCCGGGCTCGGGCGGACCTGACCTGGCCTACCGTTTGTAAATAAAAAAAAAATCGGGCCGGTCCGGGTCGGACCTGGGCTCGGTTTGGTGAACCCAGCCCGGACCGACAGTGCACTCAGATTAGGACGGACCGGGCCAGTTGCGGCTCGGACAGGCTCGGACTGGTCCAAGGGTGAACCGGCCCGGGTTACACCATGAAGTGGGATGAAAGTAAAAAAACACCCTAAACCTAAAAATAAAGAAGAGGACGAGTTTAAACTTGAATTAAAGTATGGGTAAAAAAATGTACAATAATGCATTCTCGTAAATAAGTACCAACTCGAAGCCCGTTCCCATCTCCATTTTCCCGCCCAAACCCCCTTACTCTTCCAAGTGACCAACGTTAAGACCCTGAAAAATCACCAGAAGGCGCCACCATTCCTCTTCCATCCCATTTTTTCTTCAGGTACCAAGCAAAACTTTCCAATAGAAGCAGCAAATTTTTTCTCAAAATTTCAAAATTTTTCGTTTAATTTATTCGTTTGATTGCTATGCCACCCAAATTATTTGGTTGAATGTGGAATTTTTGTTGTGGTTGGATTTTAGGGTTTTCTGCTTCGAAGAGGAGAATGGAGAAAGTGGGGGAGGATGTTAGAGAGCTTGATGATTCTCCCAAATCCGTGCTTGAAGACGAGGTCTGTTCCTTTTTTTTTTAACTTTTTTTTTGTTTCAAAGTTAGGGTTTCTATTTTCCAACATTTATTGTATGGATAAGAAGGTGTAAGTCTGAATTTTTTGTTCTAGATTAGGATTTTTCCTCTGTAATTTTATTTCTAATACTGTGATGCCTTTGGTTTTGCTGATATTTATTTGTTCAAATTTTAGTGGGGGAAAAAAGGAAAAGAAAAGGAAAACCCATCCTCAAAATTGGAAAAAAAACTAGTAATAATGTTGCAGTAAATCTAATGAAAAAGTATACTTTTTTTACTTCTTACTTTTGATCTCACTTTATATCACTTTCAGGAAAGATTTTGGTGCAAAGTAAGATCAAGAGTGAAGAAAGTGTCTTTTTTTTAATAATGTTATATTTATTATAATTGTAGAGTTTAGACCGCAAGCATCAACGTGATTTCTAATTAAATTGTTGTTTCCAAAACATGCTCTTTCATTTTTTGTGTTTCAGTCTTTCATGTTTTCTAAAACAGATTTCTCTAATGAAAAAAAATATACTTTTTATTCTTCTCAATTTTGATCTCACTTTCTGGTCTGATTTTGATGCAAAGTAAGATCAAGAGTGAAGAAAGTGACTTTTTTAATAATGTTATATTTATTATAATTGTAGAGTTTAGTCCGCAAGCATAGATGTGATTTCTAACTAAATTGTTGTTTCCAAAACATGCTCTTCATTTTTTGTGTTTCAGTCTTTCATGTTTTCCAAAACACGATTTCTCTAATGGAATTGGGTTGGAGAATGCAGTTCAGAAGATTTGAAAAAAGAACAGTTAATTTCAAGCATTGATGGGGAAACCGGAAAAGAGACTTTTTTTCTTTCTCTTCAATTGTAGAAAAAGAAGAGTACAACTGAAAATGTGTATAGTATGAGAAACATGACGCAGCTGGAATAATGGTCATGCCACAAATTTACAATTCCACACCACAAACAGAGTCTATGCTCTAGTTAAAGTCTTGTCATTTGCTCGTTTATCTCTATTCATAGTTTTTGTTTTTGTGAAAACAGAACATTGTTATCAATGGAGGGATGCAACATAATGGCTTGACCAGTGACGAAGATGTTAAATTCCTGGTCGAGAATGGGGACACCACACTCATTTCAGAGGCGATGGCGGAAGAGGAGAAGTTACTAGAGGCACGGCTAAAGGAAGACGTGCAGGAGAAGAAGGAAGTGACTGAGGACAGGCACTCACGACTCAAGAAGTTGAACGATTTGCTTATGCAAACCGAGATTTACTCCCAGTTCCTTCTGGAGAAAATGGATAACATCACTGCAGTAAGAAACTCCTCGTGCCTAGGACACAATGGCTTTGTTGTTTTGCATTATTTTATTTATGATACAGTTCTTTTCGCTTTTATAGGATAGCAGCGAGATTAAAGCTGAAGAGGAAGAGGATACCAAAAACAGGAAGAAGACTCGTAGTCGAAAGAGGAAGGCCGCTCCACAATACGATAGTGTGAGTTGTAGAGAGGTTTTGGTTGGGAGTAACTGTATGATGGACTATACATAACACTGACAAGTTTACATGGTAGTTTGTAACAACGTACTGTTCTAGTTAATTAATATAGCATGACAAGTTTTAATGGTCTTCTTGGGAGGGTGGTGGTGGTGGGTAAGTACAATGGTAACAATGCTCATTTTAGCCTTTGTTTTTTCTGAAGTAACTCTTGGTGTTAAGAAAATTGTGAAAAAAATGTAGCTATCTTGTCAAGTTTTTTTTTTTCAGGTTTAATACAAATTTGGCATTCAATTTCTTAAAAGTCCATTTCTCTAAAGGCACTTTCTTGTTGCGTGGAATTTACCTATGCATAACCTGACCTTTGGTTCCCACAAAGCAGTAGGGTTATTAGGAAATTCAGGGAGTTATGTGGACTAGAGAAGGCATTTTTTTTAACATATTGTTTGGTCTTTTTTGATGTGTGGGTTTTTTTTTATGTGGGGTGAGCATATGGTAAAATAATTCCTTTGATTTTATTCACATGCACCCAATATATTTGGTTATTAGTCCTATTTCATTTAGGAGAATTGATGAGTCACAACTTTCACCATACCTATGAAGGGGAATTTTCCTTTTAAATCCCTGAATACTCTTGGAATTCTATTTGGCTAAAATCTTTTTTCTTAAATATCGTTTCCTGTTTTGGACATCTCTATGAGTTATGGAAAACACATTTCTTGATTCCTCTTATTGTATCATTTCCCAATTGTTCCTTAATACGGTGAGGAGGTTGGGAAGCAAATTGTTTATCTTTATTTAGACACTAAACAATTTTGTATGTTGTAATTATTTATATTCTCTCTTTGTACTGACTGTTCATTGTTTGTAAATTATTCTAAATGATGATGTGTCACTTTCCAAAAATTCCTAGGTTACAGTTGAAAATTTATTGCCCATTATATGTTAAGTAAATCATTGTCAACTATATATTACATTTTGTTCTTATTCTTGGTTCCCAACTTGCAATACTTCTTCTTGCGTCATATGATTCCTACATACTCATTGCTCATATTCATCGTTTCAATCTTGCAATATATCCTCCCATGGAACAACTAATAATGAAAGATTGGTAGCTAGAACCATTTTTATGTATTGTTTTAATTGTTATTGATTTGTTTTCTTATCAATATGGTTGAAGTAGAAGCTGTAGGTATAAGACCGGGTTAACAGATTCTAGGCCTTGGTGCTTCATCCAAGCCGTTTTTTTAGTCAAACCGCACCAGTGGTTACACTCCAAGTGTTGAGGTTTTATTGCAAGTGTTGGGTATGTACCATAATGGACCTGAGCAGTGAGTTCCCAGAATGTACAGGGTACAAGTATGGGTACGAGCCATTTTATACGTACCAATTTTCAATAGAATGTAAGTTTCTTACTTTTGGAACATTTCCCTTTTCTCAATTCAGATCTGAGGATAGGTTTAGGATCTCAAATTTTCATTCAATACAACTAGATGATAACGAGGAGAAACTGACTTACCATTATTAATAATGACCCAAATGTCATCCCTTGTGCCCATGTCTGCATGAATAACGAATTTGCGATACTATGGTATTGTAATTCTTTTACGCTCTTTGGCTTAAAGTGTCGTACCTCTTTGTCTAGCTAGGAATTTTGTACCAACATAGAGGATTGACGTGAGGTCGACATTCGGTCATAAGAACTTTGTCAAATCCTTTATGGAGCTTCCTTATGCTCCATAGACGACCCCATTCTGATAGGAGAATGCTTGGATGGTGATTCCCTTAACTTCTACCACGGAATTAACACTTTATGCCCACACTTGCAACAAGAGGTAAGTTGCCACACCAAGTATTCACATATAAAACTTTGGGAATAGACTAAATAATCTTCTTACTGTTTCTTCAGTTCGAACACTTCAAGAATTACATGTGTTTCAAATATTTGATAGCAGCCATATGCTTTTATTTGAGTTATAACATGTGTCCTGTCTGTTATTCATTCAGAAGAAAGCCAAGACTGCTGTTACAGCTATGCTGACAAGATCTCATGATGACATTGCTCCAGAAGATGCATGCTTGACGGAGGAGGAGAGGGCTGCAAAAGAGCAGGCTGAGCTTGTTCCATTAATGACTGGTGGGAAATTGAAGCATTATCAGGTTAAAGGTGTAAAGTGGATGATATCATTGTGGCAAAACGGACTGAACGGGATACTGGCAGATCAAATGGGACTAGGCAAAACAATTCAGACTATAGGTTTGTTTGCACATCTCAAAGGGAAGGGTCTGGATGGCCCTTATATGGTTATAGCTCCTCTTTCTACCCTCTCGAATTGGGGGAATGAAGTCTCAAGGTATAACTATCTATATCTTTTTGTGCGTTCTGTCTTTCAAATAATTCTCTTACTTTGGAAAATTTCATTATTAGGTTCGTCCCCACTATGCGGTCTATTATATATTATGGTACGAAGGAAGAAAGGACGAGCTTAAGAAAAAAATACATGCCGAAAATTGTTGGCCCTAATTTTCCTCTCATAATAACTTCCTATGAGGTTGCAATGAATGATTCAAAAGTCTTAGCTCATTATAGATGGAAGTATATTGTTGTTGATGAGGTAAAGTTGATTATGTTTGTTCTACTTATGGACTAGTGCTATATATGTGTGTCCCTATGTTTCTAACTATTTTTTCTTTCTCTATAGGGTCATCGTTTGAAGAATATGAATTGCCAATTATTGAAACACCTAAAGCTCTTACCTGTTGAAAATAAACTTCTTCTAACTGGAACACCGCTACAAAATAATTTGGCTGAGCTTTGGTCATTATTGAACTTCATTTTGCCTGACATTTTTTCATCGCACGATGAATTTGAATCTTGGTAAGTATCCGTTTGTTGAAGATATTCTTCATAAAGAAAATTTCTCCCAACTTCTTTGACATGTAATGTATATATAAGTTCGTGTATTCCAATGCTCTTTTGTAAGTTATGTGATTTGTAGAAGTTCTTTGATCTCCTTTAGATGCAAGCTGCTCAAAATAAGAGATACATGCCTATATGGAAGTAATGAAAGTATGTGACACTAACACAAGAAATCTGATCAGTTTCATGTCTGCAATAACATTGTATAGCTAATGTGGATGGTATTCATATGAACATATCTGATAAAGAGGTAGATATCCTAGCTTAGAGGAAGATCTTTTTGGGAAGCTGTATGGCTATTTTACATGTTAGGCCCTTTTGAGAAAATCTAGCTGCCGACATACTAACCTCTGTTTATATTGTGACAACAAATGACATTTCAATGTGATAGTCTTGAATCTCTAATTATTGCTTTTACAAATAAAGCATATGGACATGCCTTCTGAATTGCATTGAATTGCATCAGTAGTACACAACCAAGATATTTGTCCAAGTAAGCAGTGTAGACACAAATTCAGTTAATAGAATGATCTTGGTAACGATATAAACCCATAATATTTGTGTGAGTTTGTGAAATAAATATTTGATATATCTATCAATTTGTCCCACCACTAGCTCATTAGCTTGTTAACATAAGACATTTGTTGAATTGCTTAAATAGATGACAACTTTTAGATTCAAATCTCAACACTGTTCACCCCCCTCTAGGGTTGCTTAGATTAAGTAACAATTATCTTCTAATCTATACTCTGTAGTCCTCCATCTATAGGTAAATCAGAAACACCTCATGTTAGGGAGGTAGGATGTCATGCTGATTTACCCAAATAATATATTTTCCCTTCATAAGTAGGGTAAGCCACCATCTCTTCTCATTGACATGTCACTCTTTATCTTATACATGTTTATTACTATAAAGATTGACAAGTTTTATTTCTATCAAGTGTGAGACATAAATGCAGCACAGGGTCTACAGGTCTAAACCTAATTTGGATCAACTCACAAATAAACAACTGAGATGGTGGAAACTTAATGATGAAAGGGTAATTATTAAAATCCATAACAAGATACCCTAACAGATAAAAAGGAAATACACAATTGAATTCAAGGTTGGGTTTGAGTTTACCAAAAATTCCAAAGTTGATTTGCGAAACGATGATGTTGATCTTGGTTCTTGGTAGTGCAAAGAAGAAGACAACAATGGCCATAGACGAATTACATAATAGGAAGACGGGTATCTCTGTTTGCTGTTACGTGGGCAGGGAAAAGAGGAGGTGCTGATCTCACACAAGAGGAGATGGAGAAGGTTTTGTTCATTTTCTGCAACCAGAGAGGGTAAAGAGGTTCTTTAGGGCCTGTTAGGGTGGATCTTAGGAAGGAGGCCCGTTTGGCTTTTTGTTCATAGACTGCAGCAGCGGCAGAAGGTGTCAGAATGGCATGGCAGGGAGACTCGGTCGGTCTGGCACAGCTTCAGGCAAGTTGCACAATATTTGGGTTCAGGAAAAGTTTGGATCTAGCCTGCAATTCTGTGATTAGAAGCAAGGATGAGGGTGTTTGGGCGAAGGATAACAACACAATAAATGTGGGGGAATAACAAGGAAAAAAGAAACTAATTTAGTAATTGACCCAACACCAAACTCAATTATATCTCCAAATTCTCCTCTTCCAAAATAGTTCAGATTAGAAATGCTTATATAGTCAAAATGCACTGTGTTTCTAGGTAAGATTAAATAAAAAGGAGATCACCAAGAGTTATCTAACTCAAAAACTAAATAGAAAAAATAACTAAAAAAATCTGAATTTTTAGCTAAATAGCCATAATAGACTAACCAACTGAACCTGAGCTGAACTGGATCAAATGTCTAAATCATCCTCCGTCACACATACACACATTTATTCTTTTGGACACTGATGGACACAACAAATTTGTGGTGAGAAGTGTTCTACATATCACATTTATGACTGATAGTTTAATTACTTGAAATACCAAAATAATGTGAAATAATGTTTTGTTTTTCCCATGTAAAGTTGGACTGGATAATATAGCAAATTTACCATCATTTAAGTACATAACAGGGCACAGCTTATTCAAATTTTCAGTCAACCCTTGGCTTGTTATGTGATTCTAAAGAAGAAGTTTTGTTACTGCTCTACAAGCATATGTGAAACTATTGAAGTCATCGAAATCACATCTGTTGGGCAAGGCAGCTATTGTTACTTCACTCATCAGAAACAAATAACTCAATTCTGAACAAAGTAGTCACTTTTACAACAATCACAAGACCTTTTTAAAAGTTCCTCAGAATTAAATCTTGAACCCTCATTAATAAAATAAAAGTGAATTCTGTTTGGAAACAAGGTTGTTGCATGCAAACTATCAAACTAATACCAGCAATGTCCATTTTGCTTTTTGATGAGTGGAAAAGAATCAACATGAACATCTTAATCTTACTATGAACAAGTTTTGCAATATTTGATCCTTAACTTGCTATATTAACTTTCCTTAACATGCACATATTATAATGAACATTTTGCTATATTATGCAATATTAGATCATTGATTTGCAAGTTCTGCAAAACTTTTACTAATATTTCTATTCCAGTGAATTTGTTCTGTCAACTATTTTAATATGCCAAAGATGCTTGTCGTTGTCATTGAGAATTGACATCTTTTATTTTGAGAAAAGAATATACTATGTCTGCCTTTGGAACCATCTCTCTTCTAAATAGCATAGTCCTCTTATAATATGAATCTAAGCAAACTTCTCTTTGATTTTGAGAGAAGAGGCTCTTGTGGAAATTATTAGAGGCATTATAGTAGAGATTGATTGAGGAAGGGTTCAAATCGTTCAATATTTGGAAGGATGGTTTGCCTTGGGATCAGTAGACCTGAAGTGGAAATTGCTTCAAGTTATGGTTGATGATAAGCGAATCAACATATATGCCTGTATTTTGGTATTATTATGTCAAGAAGTCTCTACTTGGCTCAATTATCTTAATTAACGTGGTTATGTACACTTTTTGTGTCTTACTTCTGCAGTATGCAGCAGTGGTTCAAACAACTCTCTTTAGTTTCTTTCGTTGCATTGCATTACGTTTTTATTCTCACTTTCTGTTAATATATTGCTTTCACGGTTGCACCTTTTGGTATTAAACTTTTAACAGTTTTAGTAGCAATCTTATTTGACCCCATTTTTTGTGCTTAGACTATCACCTAGTTAGTGACATGGTTATGAGATTAGACTTGTCTTGCAGTAGTGCATATGACCTCTAGTGGTTTATTGGAATAAGATGTACAGACTGATATCTCTCAAGTCATGTATTGTCGTTTATCTGTTGTGGTATGTATAGTCTTGTCAGGTTATATGATGCCAATATGTGCTTCCTTATCCTTGGTTATTCACAGATCATGCGCTGATAGTTAGGGGGAGCTGTACATAAAGATACTTGGTTGAACATGGACCCATATCAACTTATGCCACATTTAAAGTTTATAGCATATGGAGGTTCCTTCCATTGTCTTGTTTAACTCCAAAATGCTCTGGTAGAAACTTGCAAGCTTCATTATCATACTTGGGCAACCTATTTTCAACCTCTTTTCACAACTGGATCTGTCATCGATTTCTCATCTCTTGGCTTTACTATTCTTGAATAGATGGAATAATTCTCACTCAGTCAAGTGGTGCACTTAAATTTAATCAAAATGAATTGCAGCTGCTATCATTATACTTCCATTCTCACTTGATCAGTTAGCTTTGTTGATATTGCATGCTTTAAATCTTTCTGTTAGAACTTTCCCTTGCTTATGAATACTGGTGTTTCTTGGTAAGTTTGCACTTTTCTTTGACCAATAAAAAGAAATAATAAACTATATTGGCACATTGAGTTACTTTTGATCTAGTTAACCTTTCTTTTTGAGGATCTGGTTCATGTGGAGTTTATGGCATTTCCTAGTGAACCTTATATATATGAATTTATTATGCATAAGTTTGACATTTCTTTTGTATTATGTGTTTGTATTTTGTTAACTTCATTCATCATTAACCTGTTCATGAAAACTGTATGAGAACTCCTTATCTATATAGTGATCTTTGTAACTATGTAGGCTCAATTGTACTGTTTGGTTTGGACTTATTTATACAGATTCCAATTTCCTTAGAATTACCCAACTGTGTACTTTTCATGCGTAATACTGTGTCATCCTTCACATAGGGCCCTGCTTCCTCACTCCCTTAAACTCTGTACCTTATATTTTCTTGCATTTGTTGTTAGTAAACAGGTTCCAAAATTCCAAAATATATTTTGCCCTCATATGATCTTTATGTCATATCCTTCTTGTCCTTTATTGGGATAATAATGGGAAACCTCTTCTTTTTAGGTTTGACTTTTCAGCCATGTGCAATGGTGAGGCGGAACATGAACATAGCGAAGAAAAGATGAAGGTCCAGGTACACATTCTTTTTGGACTTTCGTATATATCGTGCGGGTGGCTTTTGGATGAAGATTCATATAATTTGATGATTTTAGGTGGTGTCAAAACTTCATTCTATACTGCGCCCTTTTCTCCTAAGGAGGATGAAGGAAGATGTTGAGCAGAATCTTCCAAAGAAGAAAGAGATAATTTTGTACGCTAATATGACTCCTCATCAGAAGAATATTCAGGAGCATTTGTTCAGTAAAACACTAGAGAACCATTTAGAGGAGACAATATCTTGGGGTAAGAAATTATATCTGACAGATAGGGCAATTTTCTAAATTGTGTAAAATTTTCTAAAGAGTAAGTTAAACATGTCTACTAGTACTAGTTGTACTATTGTGGTTGGTGTTCTTGTGCAATAATATTGTTATGTTAACTTTTGTTGGTTTCTATTGTGCGTTTTTGGTAACATTTATCTCACAAACAGGCTTCGTGAGGCCGGGCATGAGAAGACAGCTGAATAATTTGGTAATACAGCTCAGGAAGAATTGTAACCATCCTGATCTCCTAGAGTCTGCATATGACGTAACAAGTTTGTATTCTCACTTCATGGCTTATATATTATCAAATATGCTGGATTAAGATTTATATTGCTTGTTGCTCTGTAGGTCTCTATCCTCCAATTGAAAAGATAATGGAACAATGTGGCAAATTTCAGTTGCTAGATCGATTAGTGACTTTGCTACTTGAGCGGAAGCACAAGGTGCATTTTTTTAATATTTTATTTAAGGGTTGTTTAGTTTTAGGATCTTGTATAATATTGAAAATTTGTGTTTAGGTCTCCATATTGTTCATAATAGGGTTTTGGTGGTGTTATAACGGTTGACTTGATTGACCGTCCAAAATGGAACCTAAACTCAAATATGAATATTATACATGATCCTAAAACTAAACAGAAAAAATATGAGACTTGTTTGACTTGGGTTATTTAGTTTTATATGATAAGGGTTGTGTGACTTGAGTTATTTAGTTTTGTTATGACCAATCAAGAATAAACTTGTGATACCGGTCTTTGCTTTTATCATGATCTCAGTAGCTACACAATCCTCCTGGCGGCAGTTTCGATGGGAACGACTTCATTGGCATAGTGTATCATCAGATGTCTCTTGTTTCGATCATATTGGTGAATACTTGCAACTCAAGAATCCCGGAGGGTTGTGTGGATGCTGAGATCAAAATAGAAGCAAATAACAATGTCACAAGAAGTCTCATTCTCGATTGGTCTTGACAAAACTAAATAATTCAAGTTACACTATCTCTGTCATACAAAACTAAATAACCAAGTCACACAACCCTCACACATTTTTGTTTAGTTTTAGGGTATTGTGTTATATTCAAATTTTGTGTTTATGTCTCCATTTTGGATGGTCATCCAAATCAATCGTTAGGACGAGACCCAAACCCTCTTATGGACAATATGGAGACCTAAACACAAAATTTCAATATTCTATGAGACCCTAAAACTAAATAACCCTTTATTTAGAGGTGGTTGTCTTTGTATAAACAACCAAATTTGGATAACTTTTCAGGTTCTTATTTTCTCTCAATGGACTAGAGTCTTGGACATCATTGAGTACTACTTTGGTGAGAAAAACATGAATGTTTGCAGACTTGATGGTACTGTTAAACTTGATGAAAGGAGGAGACAGGTTTGTATTGGCATATTTCCATTGACATCCCGAGTGGTCTTTGTAACGACTTTATTGGTTATTCACATTATTTCTATTGTCCTACACACACACACACTGAAACTGATATGTCTACATCTTAGTTCCCGGCTTAGACGGGTCTTCTTATTACATCAATCATCTGTAGTGAGGGTTTAATTCTCTACACATCGAGTCTCGTACTTTGTTTGATGCAACCTTCTCGATCCACTCCCGGGCTAATCTCTCTCTCACATTCTATTCTTGAGCCGACTGTTAGTGGAATGTTCTTCTTGCCTAGGTAGACCGCTCCATGTCCGGCTCTCAATCAGTTGCAACATGAATACTCCGGTTCACCCCCTTTAATATTTAAGCACATATATATTGCTCGTTGTGCCTCAATGGATATTCTATCTATCTGTCTACGCAATCCTAATAGTCTATCAATGAGCAAGGTATATTTTGCACATTCAGCTGATGATCAGCACGGCACATCCTAATAGACAGCCTTGATTGACTAACACATGCATAAATAATTTTCAAAGTCAAGTGGAATGGATAGTGCTAACACATTGTACTTAACATCATGATCTGGAAATTCAGTTTGACCAAGTTATGTTAACTGGTAAAAGACAGGTGATGCAATTTTGGCTTTTTGTCATGTATGGTTTCTCTTTTTTTTTTGGACATTAATCTGGGTAAGTATCATTCAGGAATAACCTGGCCAATACTCAACCAAATTTATTAATATATATACTATTACAACTTTCATGTATGGTATATCTGATCAATATGACTTATATTTTGTCATATTGATTCTTTTGACTGTTTTGGTTTTGCATTCCACAACATTGATATAGTTTTTGATACTTCTATATTTACTTTTCCCACTCCAGCTCGATCCATGTGTTCAGCATGCATATAATTTATGATGTGCTTGACTTTATTGTTTTGTTTCTAAAGTGTGATATATTGTTCGCTGAGTAGAATATGGTTGATACAGTTGGACATTTTTCTAATAGTTGAACTCAACTGTCTTATGAATTGTATCAATTATAATATTCTTATTATTTAGAATATTCTTACTCTTTTGCTTAATAAGTCCTTGTACATTGTATGCTTAACGTGAAAAAAGGTTTGCCTTTAGTCACGTGTTGATGTTTCTTACAATTCCATTGAGCAGATAGATGAATTCAATGACTTGAAGAGTAGTTTTAGTATATTCCTTATCAGCACTCGGGCTGGAGGGCTGGGTATTAACCTCACTGCTGCTGATACATGTATCATATATGACAGTGATTGGGTAAGGCAATTTTTTTGATACGTACAGTTATATTATTAGTTAAGGAAAAATTTTAGTAGTAGAACTAACTTAAAAAGAAATCCAGAATCCTCAAATGGATCTACAGGCAATGGATCGATGCCATAGGATTGGGCAAACACGGCCAGTGCATGTGTATAGGCTTGCTACATCCCATTCTGTAGAGGTAAGAGGCGTATGAATCTTTTAATTTTTAAATCATTACCTCTATCAAGGTTTATAACCCTTCTTGTTTCCAGGGGCGTATAACGAAAAGAGCTTTTGGAAAGTTGAAGTTGGAGCATGTTGTTCTTGGACAAGGACAGTTTCATCAAGATAGGGCGAAACCAAATACACTAGAGGTCTGTGTTATATAGTCAGCTTTGTTCAATCATATAATGTTTGCTTATATGAGTTACTTTCTCGTCCAATGACGAGTAAGCTGGAAAGTTTGCCAATGACAAATTTGTTATTTTCCTTTTGCTGGGCAGTAAATGCTCATTGTTATGTTTTTTGTTTCAGAAAGTTCCATGTAGAGAGATAAAATTATCCCTATTTACGTAAAAGAGGAGAGATTTGAAAAAATTACAAATTCTCCTTTCAGTCGAGTAGCTTCTCTCCTGAGCTTTAGTCCTCGGGTGTGGAACTTCTTTCTCTTCGAGTGGAACTGGTCGATCTGCTTCCTTCGTTCCTGGAAAAACAGGAGCTTTTAAGCTCCTTCTCCGCTTTCGCTTTCATCTATGGTTGAAACCCTAGACCTAGACAACGTCTAATCCACTTCAATTGAAGCGGTTATTAGATCAGCTGCTACAAAAGCAGTTCCGAATCCGAACTTTCCCGCAATTCAGAGATTGATTGGTTGAACCGGTAGTCGAGCTGAGTGAGGATGAAACGCCACTATAAATGGCGCCCAACATGAGATACCATGATGAATGGCACCACATTAGTTTTGGAAATAGGATGCCATTGGTGATGACGTCCCGTATTAAATGTTGATATGGAACGCCATAGCAATGGTTCCCCGTATTAAATATTATTGTGGGAATTGTCAATGACACGCTATATTAAATATTATTGTAGGATGCCATTGTCAATGGCGCCCCGTATACATTGACGTGCAGCACAACGACAAACATTTCATGCAGCACAAGACATCTTTCACCCACATGCATGCAAACCACATGCAATTTCCCTTGGATCTCGTCAACCATTTCATATCCAGCATACATCTTTCAGCTAGCAACCACATGCATGCAAATTCATGCAGCACAATACAAGCAACCACATGCATGCAAAACACATGCAATTTCCTTGGATCTTCGTCAACCATTTCATATGCAGCATACATCTTTTACCAAGCAACCACATGCATGCAAACCACATGCAATTGGCTGGCCTCCTTGGATTCGTAGCATACATTATAAATTTCACGGAGCGCCATTAGTGATGGTGCCCCACCACTGTTTCTGTGGCGTGCCATTGCTAGTGTTTTCCCATTCAATTTTTCATAGGGGGTGCCATCATCAATGACAATATTTCCAGCTTCTAGGCGCCATTTGCAATGGCGTCTCATCCCCCCATTTGTAGTTTTTTCAAATCTCTCTTTCATGCAAATAGGGATAATTTTATCCCTCTACTTGGAATTTTCTGTTTTAGTTTGTATGATCTTTATGTTGTCCTGAAGAAACCCATTGCACCTTTTCATTATTGTATTAAGAGAGTATTAATGGGTTTCATTTCTCTTTTGTTTTTAATGGTTTCATGCAAGGTTTATAGTATCGCATTGGTTTGGGCATTCCATATCCGATACTAACTTGCTATTACCGGCCGATACCGAAATTAGGCTTGACCAATTCTAAAATTTGGGCTCTCTTTCTCAGAGTCAAATAGCAAAGTTTTTTTTAAACGAAGAAGTGTGGCAAAAGATAATGTTGTCAATAATTTGATCATATCAGAGATCAACATGTTACAATTTGTCGATAAACTCGTATCTACACAGAGTAACCATTATCATTTGTTAAAGTTTACTATAAATTCACAATCTCAATACAAAATAATAAAAACAATGTCTTTAACCCAAAATTTTGGGGTCAGTTGTTTGAATCCTCTTATTCCATTTGGCTCTGTTACCTTGTCCTCTGCAATACTATCAACAACCTTATCCTTTTACCACTTCAATCCATGTTCGTCTAGGCGTATCTTTAGTCCTAGCGGCTCTATTAACTACTATATTCTCGCTCCTTACGAGAGCATCTATTATATATCTGATGTCCGACCCACCTAAGATGATTTTGTCTCATTTGTTCTCAATTGACATCACTTTTAACTTTTCATAATGCACTCATTTTTCATCGCCACTTATCCTGCTTAGCATTCTCATTATCTTTTAGATATATTTCTCAATTGCTTAACACTTTGATAAATAAAAGGCATGGCTAATCTTATAATACTATGAACTTTTTTTTGGCAACTTGCTACCCTGGATTATTTTGTCATTTAAATACCATGAACAATCTTCTTTTTGCAAGTTAGCCCTAACAAAAAAATATATGCAAAAGGACATTAGTATCCTACATTGTAACTTTTAAAAAAACCCCAAAACCCTAACTGGGCTCACTCTGTCCACCATGGTGGCCGCCAATCCCTCTATGGCTACCCTTGCCCTGCCTGTCCCTTCTCGAATCTGTCGGTTGTGCAAGGGTTGCATAAAGTTACTAAATATAGTTCAGGGTGCTTCGTGCAACCTGTAGGGGTTGTACGACTACAATATGGTTGACTAAAGTTCACGATAGCACCTTGCCAAAATAAAAGTTTAGGGTAACAAAGTGTTGAAGTTCAATAGTTCAAGGTATTTAAGTATAATTTGGCCTAATATTATTCAACACTCTCCACACTTCTATTGTTGTATCTAACCATCTTACTTTTTGTCAACAAACACAATATCGTCAACAAATATCATACGCCATGGAATCCCCTCGTTGGGGAGGATATGCATAGTTATTCATCTATAACTACCGCAAAAAGGTAAGAACCTAAAGCCAATGGTTATAGGAAATTGTTTACTATCGCCTTCAGTACTTCACATAGTTGTTGTGTATATATATATATATATATATATATATATATATATATAATTTATTCCTCGCATATAGCGGAAAAGGTATTACAATACATAATATCACAACTTTCCAAGCCCCAAATTATAGTATTATGGGGCCATTACTGATACATCGAATTCTATATTATGTAGAATTCCAATAGGGGGTAGTCAAGCCCTCGAAAATACGTCTGTTCCGCTCCTTCCAGATGTGCCAAACAGACGCGGCGAGACGAACTCTGGCTCTTCTGGCCCATTTCGGATCCCGGCCTCTGTGATCTCGAATCCAGCTGAGAATGCTCCGGATGTCTCTATCCATCCCAACTCCTCCTCTCATCTGCGCGCACTGCTCAGTCCAAATGTGCCAGGTCACCGGGCATACAAAGAAGAGATGCCCCATAGATTCATCATCTTCATTACATAGCACACATTTGGCATCCGGAATCTGCATCCCAAACCTGAGGAGTCTGTTTCTCGTCATCAGTCTCCAGATGGAAAATATATATATATATATATATATATATATATATATATATAGGGTCGATATATAGGGTCGGCAAGTTGCTCCTAGTCGGAGCTAATTTTGGTTGCCCCTTTTCCCTTGACTCCAGAAAAAAGATATCAAAAAAATTACAAGCTAAAAGCTATAAATGTTGTGGCCAAGGAAAATAAGACCAATGATTTTGGTAAACGCTAAGAAGCTATTTGTCTCCGCTTCTGATGGCTGCGTGGAGCTTGGATTCTGAGTTCCTCTCCTGACTCCTAAGCTACTCGATTCCTTTCCAGTGGAATCTCAAAATATGGGCATAAGGGATTGTGTTAGTTCAACTGACCTGGAGAAGTTGGGGTGGACCGCAAAGGCTCTATTGACGGAGAGCTGGGGACTTGGGGGGGTAGTTTTCCTAGGCAGGGGAGTTGTCCAAACTCGATGGCTTGTCTCTCTTACCCAGGGCCAGTGTGTATCAACGGTTAAGATTAGATGACTTGAGCAAGATCTAATGGATGTTAAAGAGGGATACATGAGGGATGAAAAAGTGAGGGGATGCGGATCCCTCCTCGTATATATATATATATATATATATATATATATATATATATATATATAGAGAGAGAGAGAGAGAGAGAGAGAGAGAGAGAGAGAGAGAATAATTATTGTATATTTTATTGATTGGCTACTCCACTTCTAGCTCCTCTTCATACTACATTTTCCAATGTGGGACTAAGTCCCTTATTAGTTCTCAACACTCCCCCTCAAGATGGGCGATAGATATTAATCATTCCTATCTTGTTACATAGCTTCGACAGACTTAATGAACTAAGACCCTTAGTCAGACAGTCTGTCACTTGTTCTTCTGAGCGAACATGATCAATCTTCAGTATCCCTTGTTCCAGCTTCTCTTTGATGAAGAATCGATCGATCTCGATGTGCTTCATTCTGTCGTGCTGAACTGGATTGTTAGCTATACTTATTGCAGCTTGACTATCGCTCAGAAGACGTAACGGTGCTCCCTTGTCCAGCTTCAACTCTGTCTGCAACGTTTTCACCCACAGCAACTCCGACACTCCTAAAGCTATTGCTCTGTATTCTGCTTCAGCTGTAGACCGTGCTACCACTGACTGTTTCTTGCTTCTCTATGAGACCAAGTTTTCTCCTACAAAGACACAATATCCCGTGGTAGACCTTCTATTGTCTATGCAGCTCGTCCAGTCTGCATCGCAGTATCCCTCAACTTCTATACATCCATTCTTCTTGAACCATAGCCCTTTTTCCGACGTCCCTTTCAGATATCTCAAGATCTGAAATACTGCATCCATATGACCCGTTTTTGGATCATGCATGTAGCGACTTACTACACTCATCGCAAATGAGATATCAGGACGAGTGTGTCCCAGATAAATCAATCTCCCTACAAGTCGTTGATATCTTTCACGATCAACTGGCTCTCCTGCTTCTGCTCCCAACTTGCACTTCTGGTCAATTGGAGTGACTGCTGCTTTGCATCCCAGCATCCCTGTCTCCTTCAGCAGATCTAGTGCGTATTTTCTCCGTGAGAGAACAATTCCTTGTTCGCCTTCACACACCTTGATAACTAGAAAGTACCTCATCGCTCCTAAATCCTTCACCTCAAACTCCTTCGCGAGTTTTGACTTCAACTTAGCGATCTCGACTTCATCATTACCTGTGATTACTATATCATCCACGTATACAACAAGTATAGTGATGTGGCCTCTTGCATGCTGAAGAAAGACCGTATGGTCTGCATTTGTTTGATGGTATCCCATGCCTGTAACAGCCTTTCTGAATCTGTCAAACCAAGCTCGAGGAGATTGCTTGAGTCCATATAGCGACTTCTTTAGTTTGCACACTTTTCCATGCGATGTCCCTCCGTCTGATTCTGTAGCGTAGCACCCTGGCGGGAGTTCCATGTATACTTCTTCTTGTAGGTCCCTATGGAGAAAGGTATTCTTAACATCTAACTGGTATAGCTTCCACCCATAGTTTGCTGCAATGAAGACCAGAGTTCTTACGGTGCTCATTTTCGCTGCTGGAGCAAACGTCTCATCATAGTCGATGCCATATGATTGTGTGTATCCTTTTGCAACCAACCTTGCCTTGTATCGTTTCATTTTTCCTTCTGACGTCTCCTTTACTGTGTACACCCATTTGCATCCCACAGTTTTCTTTCCTTTGGGTAATGGAACCAACTCCCACGTCTTATTTTTCTCCAGTGTCCCATGTTCTTCCATCATTGCAGCTTTCCACCTTGGATCTTTCTTTGCTTCCTGCCAACTTTTGGGCAACGAAGTAGAGTTTAATGATGCAATGAAGGCTCGATAATTCGAAGAAATGTTAGAATAAGACAGGTAGTTGGCAATATCATGTTCATAATCATCAAAATGACTAGGAGCCTTACCCGCATTGATGCGAGAAGATCTCCTTAAGGGAGCAATAGGTGGTGGAGAGATCATACCATCAGAGTCAGAGAGATCCGCATCAGAATTAGATTGATTCAGTGCGGGGGCAACATCTTTAAGAGTTGGAGCAGGAGTAGACGAGGGACTTGGTACAGTAGGCACAGGGCACGGTACATGCACAATACTAGACTTCTGCTGTCTCCTTCTGTAGACTTGGAGCTCCTTTTCCATTGTCTGCTGCTCCCCCTGTTTAACTTATGTATCTTCTTCATCTTCTGTATCGGAGTCACTACTTTCTTCCCCTTTTGTCCAGTTTTTTACGACCGGGCATGGGACCGATCCGACCACCACAGATGGACTTATTTTCTTCCCCTCACATCTAACACTCTCTGTGTTAGGTGTGTCACCAAACGCTGAACCGTCATCCGAACCATATTATGGTTTCAGTTCTCTGAATGTAACGTCCATGTTGACAAACATCTTCCGCTCAACTGGGCTCCAACATGCGTATCCCTTCTGAGTTGCCGTGTACCCGACAAAGACATTTAACCGCTCTAGGATCCAGTTTGTCAACTCCTGGATAAATACCCAACAACCTTCTTATTTGTATACTCCGTCCCATTGTCAGACCGTAAGCACTTAATTTTAGTGCCATATTGTGTTTCTATCCGACGATGAAAGTCTCGAAACGCCTCAAAGATATCACTTTTATTCTTCATAAGGTAGACCCATGTCACGCGAGTATAACAATCAATAAAAGTGACGAACCATCGAAAACCGTTAATACCGGTTGTAGGACAAGGGCCCCATACGTCCGAATGTATCATATCAAAAGCAGCTGAACTTCTACTTCCTGAACTCACATACGTGCTTCTGGTATGTTTATCCAACTCACATGCATTACAAAATAACTTCTCTTTTTTAGCCATTTGGTATAAGGACGGATACATTCGACTAATAATTTTAAAAGAAGAATGACCGACACGCTGGTGGTGGAGTAGCAATTCATCTTCTATATTGCGCCGTGAATCTTCCGGTGGTGTATCTGCTACCAGAGATGCCAATGCTTTGTCCAGTCCAGTCCTGTCCAAGTACCAAAGCCCCTTATGCCATGTGCCAGTCCCTAGTCGTCGTCCTGTTCCCTTCTCCTGAAAAGTCACCGTAGGAATGTCAAAGGAAACTATACAGTTAAGATAAAAAATAATGGCACTAATAGAAAGAAGATTGACAGGAAAAGACGGAGCATGTAAGACATTGGTGAGAGTGAGAGAAGGGGTGCATGCGACAGTGCCTTTATCCATGACAGAACTGGAGTTACCATAAGCAGTCTGAATGCTCTCCGGCGTCGGTAGGTGAGTATAGTCTTGGAACTCATCGCGGGACCCCGTGACATGGCGAGATGTTCCAGAGTCCATAATCCAACCTGGTTGGTGGACAGCTGCTGCAAGAGCACGCGCAGGAATACCTGTGCTTGTTTGGGCAAAGCAAGTGATGTGATCCCCCGAGGTAGATGCCGTCCCATGACTGTCGTCCGAACCCAGCTTCGTGCTGCGTAACCGCGCGAGGAACTCCTTCTCAAGAGGGGTTAATTCAGCCTGGTGATTTTCTCCCCTTCCTCCGCCAGATTAGCTTTGTATCCTCCAGAATAATTTTTCCTTCTACCAGCATAACCGTCTCTACCACCTCGACGTCCTCCGCGGCCCCGTCCACGATCACTCGACTGACTTTGCAGGAGTTTTGGACAAAATCTGATGTAATGTCCTGAGTCACCACAGTTGTGGCAAACACCGGCCATAGAGGGAGGCTGATTGAAGGCGGCAAGGGCAGACCTGTCAACAGTGGCTTGATCCCCCTGGAAATAATTCTTGTTGGACATCAACTTCAATCGAGCCTCTTCTTGTGCCATGGCAGCTATGGCTTCTTCTAAGGTTGGAAGCATGGGTTGTGCTAGGAGTACATTCCTTCTATGCTCAAACACAGGGTTAAGACCCTTCAAGAACTTCATCATCTGTTGTCGCGAAATATAATCCAAGAACTTTTGGAAATGTTTCGCAAATGCTGGTTTGACTTGCATCTTCCATCCCAAGAGGATCATAGTGATCCAGATCAGACCAGTACTTCTTCAACGGTGCTGCATACTCAGAGATGGTACGGTCGTCCTGGGCCACCCTATCAAGTTCATCATGCAGTTGGAAGACCCGCATAGGATTGTCTGAGCATGAGTACATATCCTTCAAAGTCCGCCATATATCAGCAGCTGTCTCCATCGCCTCTACATTGCCCGACACCTGGTCGGTCAAGGATGCTATCAACCATCCAGCCACAACATTGTTGACAATTTCCCAAATAGCAAACCCCTTTGAGGAGGGATCATCTGGCGCCTTGGTTTGGCCATTGACGTAGCCAACCAAGCCTCGTCCCTTCAGCGTCCGCATTGTCTGTCGTGACCATTTTAAGTAGTTGGACGTTCCATCCAACTTCGTCTCCAGCTTGTCCAACTTTTCCATTTTGTAGGGTGACGGATCCACATCAGTATGGATCACACGTGGGGTTGCTTCGGTTAATCTCTTTGATAAAATATCATCAACCAAGACCTTCATCTCTTCTGCTGTCAGTTTACCACTGATCGAATCCATGACGTCTTCAACTGCGATTCGTCGTCGGCTTCGTCGTCGTCGTCTTTATGTAAAGTCTTCAACAGAGATCTTACGAATGCGCTGTTAACGTGGCCAACACCGGCACGCGCATGTAGATCATAATTTGCAGATCGAGAATGGAAAAACAAAAAAACATTTTGTAATTCCGGAGAGCGTAATCTAGGAACAGATGGTGCAAATAAAATCCATCCGTCTTCGAATAATCGTCCACATAATCTCTCTCGCAAATTAGGTTTTTTTTTTTTTGAAAAAGGGGGGGGGGTCGGCAGCAGTTGGGGTCGGAAGAGGGGGGGCGTCGGGGGGGGGCAGCAGCAGGGGGGTTTGTCGTCAGCAGCAGGGGGGCGTCGAGGCAGCAGGGAGGGTCGTCGGCGGCAGCAGGGGGGCGTCAGGCGGGGCAGGGGGGTTCGGCGGCAGGGGGGCTGCCGGGGGCAGCAGGGGGGGTTCGGCCGAAGGGGGGGGCGTCGGGTTTGCTGGGTTGGGGAAGGGGTGGGAATTTTTTGTGTGGTTATGGCTCTGATACCATGTAGAGAATAATTGTTGTATATTTTATTGATTGGCTACTCCACTACTTATAGGGTGTCTAGCTCCTCTTCATACTACATTTTCCACTGTGGGATATTTTATTGATTGGCTACTCCACTACTTATAGTGAGTCTAGCTCCTCTTCATACTACATTTTCCAATGTGGGACTAAGTCCCTTATTAGTTCTCAACAAATATATATATATATATATATATATATATATATATATATATATATATATATATATATATATATAGTCCCACTCAGTTTGTATGTTGTATGATTATGGCTTTTCATTTGGAATAAAATTTACCTTTTTCCAATATATATATATATATATATATATATATATATATATACGCGTTAGTGTAACGGTAAGACCGTTGGCACCAGGATATGAGGTCGCGAGATCGATCCCCCACGGGAGCGGCTGGGTGGCAGTGGCCACGGCTCCCGGGCCAAGTGCTGGCTGGGTGGCTCTAGCCCGAGGGCTTTAGTCCACGGACATTTGGTTTTGAAGGTATATATATATATATATAGTTCCGCTCTAATAGGTTTGCAAGCCTACAATATGGAACATTACGGTTTAATCTAACGAACTCTTCTGTAGGTTTCCTCCTATTTGTCAACTCCGTAGGCTTCAAATTTGAATAGATTCAATAAATGGTAAAAGATACATCTAAAATCTCTCAGAGATGGATTTGATTTTTATTTTTTAAAGATAGTTTAGTTTTAAAAAATAGATTATATTTTAAAAGATAGATTATTTTGAAGATACATTATTTTTAGAAGATATATTATTTTTTGGCAGTTAACATTAATATTGACATTAATATTAACATTAAAAACCTTAAAATTAAAACTAAGATTAAAATTTTAAGTTAAAGACAAAATTAAAATTAATTTTAGTGTTTATTTTAATATTGATGTTAATGTTACATTAATGTTGATGTTAATATTAATTTTGGTGTTAATGTTAATGATAACTTTAATTTTAATGTTAATGTATCTTCTAAAATAATCTATCTTTAAAAACAAATTTAAACATAATCTATCTTTAAATAAAGATTTAGATTTTTTTTGCTTTTAAGAAAAATAATACGTATGTTTAAATCTGTCATTTAAACCGTAATTTGAAACCTACTGAGGAAACATACAGAGTAATCCGTTAAATTAATCCATGATGTTTCATACTGTAGGCGTGCACGCCTATTAGAGCAGAATTGTGTGTATATATGAAGAAGGTGATTTTTATTCAATTAAAGATACTTATAGGCTCAATCTGTTAGGGCCATCCATGACCCGGATACAACTACTATCCTCAGTCGCGAAGGGGGCACACTTGGCCCCTAGGCCCATACACGGCCCGAAGAACCAACTCGGCCCATAGGTCATACACCTAAACCGAAGGCCTTTGCACTCGGCCTAAAGCCTGCACTCGCGCTTGGTCCGCCTGGCCTAACTCTCTATTGGAAATTAATTGCTTCTCCCGTGGCTCGAATCAAGATTCTAAATGGCGGTAGGCGGGTGCGCGTCGGAGAGAATCCGCCTAGGCACTGTCTTGCCTATGCAACATTTTGGATTTTTTTTAGTATTTTACCATTATTTTTTTTGCATGTTATGTATATTTAAGGTTGTTTTATGCATAACTAAGTTGTAGAACAAAGATTTATGAAGTTTAAATATTGTAAAAGTGAACCATAGGTCCATAATGCCTGCAAAATTGTTTTGTCAAAACATCTAGTCAGGTATTGCTCCCCCCTATACCTCCGTCTCCGCCATCTCACCTCCGCCTATGTTGCCAAACTTTCGTTGGCTACCTACTCCAACGGCAAAAGCGGTGCGTAGAGCGTCCGTCTAGCGCCTAGGCGGTTGTCTCGTCTGCCATTTAGAACACTGGCTCGAACACACACCACCTGGGAGTAGCTATAGCTACTGGAGGAGTTTTCTCTCTCTTTATATATATATATATATATATATATATATATATATATATCGAAAGAAGGTAATTGTGGCGAACGCTCCCACCGGGAATCGATTTCCTGACCACTCGGGCCTCATGCATCTCTGTTAACCACTAGGCTAGAGGTCATTTGCTATATATATATATATATATATATA
Organism: Iris pallida; assembly: GCA_029216955.1. Classification (NCBI taxonomy): domain Eukaryota; kingdom Viridiplantae; phylum Streptophyta; class Magnoliopsida; order Asparagales; family Iridaceae; genus Iris; species Iris pallida. The sequence goes on from JANAVB010030220.1 coordinate 6,765,979, forward strand.
TATATATATATATATATATATATATATATATGCGCGGATCAAAAGCCCCTCCCGCGGAGCCTGTCCCCCACCATCGGATCGTGGGGCCCGCGTGCGTCTGCTCGATCCAACGGTCGAGGGCGAGAGGGCTCCAGACCATTCGCCCGGACGCCATATATAACTTGTTTCTTCTTCAAAGTTTGTATTATCTTCCTGGAACCTCGATCTTTTCTTTAATCAATACAAGCTACATGTAAAGCTTTTTTTTTTCCTCTAATTCTTCTCATTGATCTTAATAAGTAAATGGATTCTATAGTAGATCTTCTCGACATAAAATCAAACTGATTTTGTAAATTTATCTTCTCTTTTCTTAATTTTTTTTTCTCAATCACTCCGTTTGACCATGGTATGGCTCAAAAGTTTAGTTCCTTTATAATTATTACAACTTTGTATATCTTCCTTGTTTTATATGCAACAATAAATCCTTTATGCCCAAATTTGGGGTTAGCTATTTGAATCTTCTTTCATTTGGCTTTGTAAAGGGCCATGCCTTCTGTAATGTTAACAAAATTTATATCCTTTAACTCTTCAAATCATGTTCGTCTAGGCATACATCTAGTCCAAGTGGCTCAATTAACTATTATGTTATAGCTCGTCCTGACAAGAGCGTTTCTTGATCTACGTTGCACATGTCCAAACCACCTAAGTCTGTTCTCTCATCTAGTCCTCAATTGATGCCATCTCTAGCTTCTCACAGATACATTTAATTTTTTATTTATCCTTTAACATATTACCACTCATCCATTTGAGCCTTCTCTCTACATTATTTTGTTTTTTTGCATGTTTCTTATCTGCCCAAAACTCCGATCCATAAAGCACGGTTGGTCTTATAACAATCTCTTTGAAATTTTCTTTCAACTTCAGTTGCGACCAAAGAGAACTCCAGAAATACTGAACCATTTAATCTATCATGTTTTAATTCTATGCATGAAATCCTTCTCAATCTCACTATCACGATGATTTATTGATACTATGTTTTCGTTCTACTAATTTCTAAGTGCAGATTTTATAAAAGAAAATGTGCAAGGAGCAGTTGATGTGATTGTGAAATCCTATTTGTGATGATTTTGGATTCCCCAATTGACTAACACATAATTTGGAAACCACTTTGCTGAATCACAAACGACTAACATTAGTTTTGGAATGGAAAAGTCAATTGAGAGAGAAGCCACATGTTAGTTTGCATTAGTTCCTGTTTATGAAATGAACTTTGGACGTTTGAAGATATGTTGTTTGAGTTATGTTTCCTAATCTGGACTGACTACCCCCCCTTGGTAGCTATTATCATCTTGCATTATGGTTTTGTCATGACTAACCTTGCTTTGGACTTGTTTCTTTTAATTTTTTCCTTGTAGATATCTAAGCCATAGATATTACAGGTTCTGAACCCAGTCCTCTTACACATGAATGTGGTGTCGTGATAGCTTACCACCCTTTCTTACTGTGGCACTCGTGGTTATTTATGCTTGGTGGGTTCAGAGGAGGACAAATTAGGACACGATAGTTTCAGAGAGCATAAGACAACTAAAGAGGATGGTATTCTGTTAGAAGATACTAGTCTGAAAACATAAGACAACTAAAGAGGATGGTATTCTGTTAGAAGATATTAGTCTGAGAACCCTGAAAACATCGCTATATATGGGTAATTTTGGTGTATTTTGGTGGTCTATAGGTGAATATGCAGAGTAGAGTATTTATTTGCAGTTTACTCTATTTAACTTTCACGAGTTTTGGTCATAAATACTTTGAACAAGTTTTGTATGCAATTCCTATTCTGTATTGTTAATGAACTTCTCCTAATTCCTATTATTTATGGTAATTTGTCTGTGCGGAAGGTTATGGTTTGTGAGACAAATGCATAACCACCATGTTATTGCCTTTTATTGTTTTGTTTAGGGGTGCTTCCAGTCTCCTCGTTAATTTAGATACATCAGCGGCATCTGATCATTTATCTATTTATACAGGATGCAGAATTGTTGGCACTGCTTCGAAATGAAGAGTATGACGAAGATAAGCCAACTCAAACCACCATCTCTGATGAAGATCTACTGAGAGTATTGGATCGTTCAGACTTGGTTGATGCTTCAGTTCCTCCTCTTCCACTTCGAGGACCTGGGTGGGAAGTGGTGTTACCAGCCAAGAGTGGTGGCAGCGTTCTTTCGGCTCTCAACCAATGACCGCAAATGGCTGATATTCTGTGCAGAGGGTTGTTCTCAATGTAACCATTGTCTTAACAATGGCAATCCATGGGTTTTGGGTTCCCCATGGACTTTTTGTGGCAATCCATGGGTTTTGGGTTTCCCGTGGAATTTTGTGTCAATCCATGGGTTTTGGGTTTCCCATGGATTTTTTTGTACATGGACGGACGGACGGACATGCTTTTGCCTCTTTGTTTTCTATTTTGCTATGGGGGAAATGTAGTCGCATGCCATGATATGCTCATAGAGCAGTGGTGTAAAGGAGAAAGTGTTCTGTAAGTTCTCGAGATGCTGTAGTTGCAATCAGTTGATGCAAATGTTACTAAAAACTTTTGAGAAATGCACAACTGTCTTTCGCATTAGGATTTGTGTCAGATCCGTGAGATTGTGTACCAAATGAGCACCCGAAATTTGATAGATACATGGTTTGGTTCCCATTTTCATTTTCGATCACATTCTCGATAAGCTAAGATCTGAATAGAACTGGGCAAATGGTGGATATAAATGCTTTAGGTTTGATTACAAAATCAATGAATATGATTGTATTTACTGGCTAATCTGATTAAGTAGGTTCTTTTACGGCTTATCTAAGTTATGGTTTTTTGGTAAAGCAGGATATAAAACCAAGTCAATAAGCAATCTGACTTTTCTAATGCCATGCTGCTTTTGAAAGCAGGAAGGTAACTTTCAGAAGTAACTGTAGCTAACTGGTTGTTTTTATTTTCCTTTTCTTTTCCATAATATCTATTCATTATTTATAATTATCTAGATGTGTGACAATATTTACCATAATGTAAAATTCCTGAATCATGCTGTGTACATTATAATCTCAGTCCTTTAACTATGAAACATGACTGAAGAATTGACTGCCTGACGAACATAAATTGCAAAATTTTCCCTTCTTTCAAGCAAGTAATCTCTATTTAGGCATTCACAGTCAGTTCTTAACATCTTCTTTTTTTTGGGAGTTGATACTTGATGGCTCATCAGTTGGTTCCACAAACAAAACTGGTTTTCAAAAAACAACATTTTGATTCCTAGTAACTTGAGAAAAGAAGCTCTAGTCCTGCGTGCTTGCGAATTTGGGAATTCTTGCTACTCGAGCATGGTCTATAAGGAGGGGCTTCACTGTCCAAAGTGGACAAGATTTGAGGGATTGACATTCCACCGCATATAACTACCCCTGCACAGGCAAACACATTAGTCCTCGTGAGATAGATGTCCCCAAGGTAGAGGTGGTTGGTTGGTACATAGGCACAGTAGAGCTCCTCGTCGCCACCACTCCTCCGAAGAACACGACCGTCGATGTAATGAAGCCGATGGCGTACTCACCTACGCGGGGATGTCTCAGTATCGACCGCCACTTCCTTGAAAGCACGAGAGCTCTGATCTGCACGACCGATGCTCGGTGCTCGGATAATTAGCTAAGAGTCGAAGGATGAGGATTAACTTTGGCACGGCTGGCTGTAAGGTTTATACATATATACGTGGGGATATTGCTGTACTTATTATCTGCTTCGAGCTAGCAGAGTAGATGTATGTAGTGTTGGAAATTATTCCAAAAAATGTGCAAACAAAATAAAATAAAGTAAATGTTACCGGCCTCCGGGAAAGTCGCGCACGAAGCACTGTCCTAAGAGTTGATTCGGGTCTATGTGCAGACTTGTTCCGAATGCTCATAGTGGTAAAACTCCCGCTCTACCGGTATCTCCTCGTCGCACACAACTCGGAAAGAGCGATCCCGAACTTAGCTTTTGTCCAGAACAAATAAACAAAAGAGTAGAAATTCTTGTTGGAGATGAGGAGAGAAAAGAGTCTTTAGTAGAGGATATTTACTAAAGCCAATAGAGCACTGTTCTAAGAGGAATTGAGTAGTATATATATAGTGATAAAGTACTCCAAAAATAGCCTATAGCCATCCTACATAACCGGATCCAAGAATTCTCCAACGTTAGGGAGAATAGAACCGAACAATAGGGGAAAGAGAGAGTGAGAAGACTTGGTTTTTTCTTCTAATAATAGACAACAATCCCTCCCAAAAAATCAAGTTTGAAAACAGAAAGAACACAAGGACAAGAGCAAGAATTTTGGACAAATATATACTATGCATAGATGAGATGGACTACAGCATTGAATCTCACTTAGTGACTATTGTCTTTGTCTGAAGAAGTGCTTGATGGACTACGCCTTGAATCAGACTTCTTGAACCAGATTCAGAAAATAGCACACATAGTATGCTAGAGGTTCTTGGGTCTATCGGGTGGCGCTTTTGATCGGCCATGCGCACTTATTCCATATTCATGAGAGTTGTCTAGGATCGCCCTGTCCTATAGTCGCTGCCTTCACGACCTCTCATATAGGTAAGTCCTCAAGGGTTGGTGATAGGTATCAACCCTGCATATCATGCTTGGACTTATTAAGAGTTTAAACTCACCCTAACCATATCACACCGGAACACTGTCACCATAGGGATGGGTTATCAATGTACACATGTACTGCCTCTTGGGCTTTTATTTCAAGGTCAGTGTTCCATAATAGTCACCTAGTCCAGCTTGTTTCTACCCATTGATCCGGCTTCTTGGGATCTCCAGTCAGACTCGGTTGGGTTGCCACTGCTAGTGACTAATTTATGGGCTTAACCCCATCCCCCTCGATGATTCTAGGATCAATGTCCTAGACAGACCCTTCGTCAAGTGGTTTGCAAGGTTCTTTTCTGACTTTATATAGTCAAGAACCACATATTTGCCCAATAGGCTCTTTATAGACTTGAAGCGCAGCTGCATGTGCCTGTTCATCTTAGCATTCACAGAATCATGCTTTAGTAGTTCAATAATAGATTTATTATCACAATTGATAGAAATAACAGGAACAGGAGTATTAGAAACAGGTATATGCATAATCAAATTTCTAAGTCATTCAGCTTCTGTACAAGTAGTGTCCAAAGCTATCATTTCGGAGTCCATAGTGCTCCTAGCTATGATAGTTTGTTTACATGAACCCCAGGAGATTGCAGCTCCTCCTAGGGTAAAAGCATATCCAGTTGTGGATTTCACATAATGTGAATCAGTTATCCAGTTTGCATCTGAATAACCTTCTATAATATCAGGGTGTCTAGAATAATAAAGTTTATAATCTAGAGTACCTCTAAGATATCTAAATACTCTATCCAAGGCAATCCAATGTGACTGATTTGGGTTACTGGTATATCTACTAAGTCTCCCAATAGCAAATGCAATATCGGGTCTGGTTCTATTTGATATGTACATAAGGGACCCTATTATCTGTGAATATCTATGTTGTTCTATAGGTGATCCTTCATTCTTCTTGAGACCAACATTACTGCCATAAGGAGTAAGGACATATTTTTTGTCAAAATACTCAAACTTTCTTAGCATTTTCTCAATTGAATGTGCTAAAGATAGAGTATAGCCCTCTTTGCATTTGGACACTTGCATTCCTAGGATCAAGTTGGGTTCGCCTAGATCTTTCATATCAAACTGGTTAGATAAATAATTCTTAGTGTTATTTATCAGTTCCAGTGAAGATCCTAGAATAAGGATATCATCAACATACAAGCATAAAATGACACAACTTCTACCAAAATTTTTAGAGTATATACATTTGTCATACTCATTTGGCAAGAAACCATATTCTATAATCACTTTATCAAATTTGTTGTGCCATTGCTTGGGAGCTTGCTTTAGGCCATAAAGTGATTTTACTAATCTGAAAACTTTTTTTTCTTGACCTTTAGCAATAAAACCTTCAGGTTGCTCAATGTAGATCTCTTCTTCTAGATCTCCATTCAAAAATGCTGTCTTTACATCCATTTGATGGATCGGCATGTTATGGATCGGCATGTTATGAATGGATGCTAAGGCTAGAAGGGTTCTAATAGAAATAATCCTAGCTACAGGAGAATAGGTACCAAAATAATCTAATCCCTTTTTCTGAGTGAAACCCTTGGCTACTAATCTAGCTTTGTATTTCTCTATAGTACCGTCAGCTCTGAGTTTCTTTTTGAAGATCCACTTACAACCTATAGGTTTACTACCTAAAGGTAGGTCAGCTAAATACCAGGTACTGTTCTCCATAATGGAGTTGTACTCATTGTTTATGGCTTCTTTCCAGAAAGGAGCATCAGAAGAAGATATTGCTTCTTCGTAAGTTGATGGATCACCCTCTATCAAATAAGTGAAGAAGCCTTCCCCTAAATTCCTTTCAATCCTTCCTCTTTTACTTCTTCTAGGTTCTAAGTCTTGTTCAGGTTGTGAGCTTGATGAATGGAAATGAAAACTTGTAGAAGGAGCTAGGGAAGAACTTGAGGGGTTGGAAGAAATTCTATCCTTAAAAGGGAATATATTCTCAAAGTAAACTGCATCTCTAGCTTCTATAATGGTATTGTTAGAGATTTCATTTACTTCAGAATTAGTCACTAGAAATCTATTGGCATTGCTATCTAAGGCATATCCTATGAACACACCATCTACGGTCTTGGGTCCAATCTTTCTCTTTTTTGGTTCAGGGATTCCAACTTTTGCTAGACATCCCCAAACTTTGAGGTAATGGACTCTAGGGGTTCTACCTTTCCATAATTCATAGGGAGTCTTATCCTTAGATTTACTGGGAATCCCATTTAGGATGTAGCAGGCTGTTAATAAGGCTTCTCCCCACAGATTATCAGGAGCACCTGAGCTGAGAAGCATGGCATTCACCATGTCTAACAGAGTGTGATTCTTTCTTTCAGCAACTCCGTTGAACTGTGGTGAATAAGGAGCAGTCACCTCATGAATTATTCCGTGTTCTTCACAGAAGTTAGTCATTTCGTTTGAGGTATACTCTCCGCCACGATCATATCTAAGGATCTTAATTCTTTTCTCTAATTGGTTTTCAGCTTTTGATTCGTAAACCTTGAATCTATCTAGAACTTCATCTTTAGTTTTGAGAAGGTAGGTATAGAAATACTTTGAACAATCATCTATAAATGTGACAAAGTATTTCCTACCGTCTCGAGTCAAAATCCTATTTGAATCACAAACATCACTATGAACTAGTTCTAGAAGATCAGAATTCCTTTCTACGGATTTGAATGGTAGTCTAGAATGTTTGGCTTGAACACAAATCTCACACTTGTCTTTATTATCTACAGGAGACTTGGGAATAAGATTTAGGTTCATCATCCTTCTAAGGGAACCCAGGTTCACATGACCTAGTCTACCATGCCAAACATTGAAAGATTCTACATTGGAAACAATAGAAGAATGATCCAACATTTTATTTACAGTACTGAGAATAAACAAACCATCCTTTACAAATCCTTTACCAATAAAGGACTTATTTTTAGAAAATACAACTTTATTGGTTTCCATTACAATCTTGTAACCAGATGCTACAAGAAGGGAACCGCTAACTAAATTTCTCCTAACAGTCGGCACATGAAGAACATCATGAAGAGACAGAATTTTTCTTGATGTCATCTTCAGATCTATTCTTCCTCTTCCTACAATTTGTGCCGTAGAGCCATCTCCTAGGGTTATGCCTCCTCTACGTGATTCCTGATAGTTTGAAAAACAGGAGCGATCAAATGAAATATGAACATTAGCTCTAGAATCCAACCACCAGTCATCAGAATGGTAAGAAATATTAACTAAGGGTTGGTAAGTCACAGACCTGAAGGAACCAGAAGACCCATTCAGAATCATGTTGGCTTCTGGTTTGGCTGGGCCTTTCCCCCTATAGGAAGTCTTGATTGGTTCCTTCTTCCTTTGGAAACAGTTGATGGCCGTGTGGTTTGTTCTACCACACACAAAACAAAATCTTCCTTGATCATGAGTCTGACCAAAGTTTCTAGGTTTTTGGGGTTGCTGGTGTTGACGATTCTGGTGGTTCTGGTGATGAGGCTGAACAATATTCTTCTTCTTGAAGATATTCTTCTTGGGTTTGTGAGGATTATTAGGCTTAGGTTTGCTATGGGATGACACTACTAGGTTTACCTTAGCCTTAGTCTCAGTCTTGGAGTTAGACCTTAGCCTAAGTTGTTCTTCGACTCTAATTTGCTTCAGTACTTGGGCAAAAGTAAGGTCACCTTGGGTACGATGGAGGTCCTTTTTTACATCAGACCAAGAGGGAGGGTGCTTATCTACCAGGCAAGCTATCTTATGTTCAGCTGAAAAGGTTGTACCTTTAGCTTGAATTTGCCTCACAAATTTTTGGAATTCATGGATTTGTTCATTCATAGGTTTGTCATCTACCATGAAATACTTATTAAATGCTGAAGAAGTGAATCTTTCAATTCCAGCATCATCACAGCCATATTCATCTTCTAAAGCATCCCAAAGTTCTTTGACGCTTTTATATTCAAAGAATATATCATAAAGTGAATCAGATAAAGCGCTTAGAATTCGATGGAAGCAGTTGTCACGCTCCGATCCCGCTAGGGTCGTCCGCCTTGCCTGGATCCCTGCGGGATCGATCGTCCTCGCTAAGGCGTGATGCCGTGCAAGCCTAAGTTGCGCTTGCACAAGGCCATGTACCTGCACAAAACAACTAGTCAAGCAAAACACACGCACGCACCCATTCATTGCAGAAAATCAAATATTGGACACAGAAATTTGAAATAGAAATACTTCTTTTTATTGATAAACTTGATTGGAATATAAGTACAAAGCTTTGCAACTCAGATTTGCCTTATATTGGCTACATGATTCTCTTTGAAACTCTCTTTTGAAAATAGCCATAATGTCCATACATGATATCCCTTTATTACAAGCTGGAATTGAAAAGACACCTTCAAAGGAAATGAAAACTTAAAACTTGACTGGAAAGAAAATGAAGCTTCGAGGCAGTCCACAGCTCTACTGGGCTAGACGAGCTTTAGTGCCTCATTGAAATCCTCCTGTCTCCTTTGCTTTCTGAAAAAGATGCCCACAACGTGGTTCAGCACACATCATGTACTGGCGAGCGGCTCTTCGTCGAAACTCACAAATATCTGCACTAATTCAACATGTGAAGCTACATATTTGCTAGTGCTCTTTCTACTTGTCTAGGTTCTTTTTAATAATTCATAAGAAATAATGACAGTAGAATAATTCATAAGCAACTTACCATTGCCGACAGTCATCCCTGCACAAAACAGGTTAGCACAATTTGCATTTGATATAAAGATATACTGTTTAACACCGCATCTCTTGTTAGGTTGCAATGCACTCTGATTTCATAAATACAACTAACTATATGTTGGTCCACGGGTCGTTTCCCGTGATTAGTCGCTGTGACACATGGGTTCAGCTCGTCGCTATTTGGACATTGATTCAACACTCGAGGTTTCTTGTACCTCAAAATGTCTAGACAATCTCCCCCAGGCCGAGCGATTCCAGGTGCCCCCAGACCCGCTCGAGAGATCTAGTTTCCTTGTATACAAGTTGTCCAGGACCTATGCATACTCTATAAGGCGACTGTTAGGCAACATATGTATTTATGCTTTGCTTTGGTTTGTGACAGCTTGTAGCTCCTAGCTTTGGGACAATTCTCTTACTGTGGCAATGTATACAAGTTCGTCTGTACACATCTAAACATTTGAAGCATATTCATAGGAAATAGATGAAGTGGCAACATATAATCCAGCATATGATTCAATTCATTATCTTCTCTTTATCTTTTGTTATTGGTATCGTTGATCGTAGGAACAAGGCAACAGAGTGGACTAGAGATCATTTTTATTAGGGCGTATAAATAAATGTAAGCCCTGTTAGAGCAACTCACCAAGATGAATCTTAGTTGAGAGAAGAAGGGACTTCACGCGCCGTTTACGAACAGTTCACGTGTCCTACATTGGCACCAACAGTTGATTAGCATACTTCGGTCTCTTTCTCTCAAGATTCGGAATGAATGCGAAATGCGATGAAAGCAAACAATGAAAACCAATCATCGAAAACCAACACGAAAACGCATTCATCAAAACCAAGCAGCGAAAGAAAACATCCAACAAAACTCTTGGATTCATTTCAATAGAAGCCAATCCATCAATTGGAATGGTTCATTGCATTTCATCCGTGATCAATCGATACCGGCAAAGGTTTCCCCAAAGACTGAGTTAGCAAGCCGTAGGTATTACATAGTGGACCGCGAGGAGCGGGACACTACAGCAGTAAAAGTCTAATTTCTTAGGGGTTTTAGGTTTGGAGGAACTGGAGGGTTTGGACATTCCTATGTCAGACTCAGTGTCGTCAGAATCATTTATGATGGGTGTGGAACCATCAATGGCTGAAATTAGTCCTAAAGTGGTGAGCCAGAAATTCATTTGACTCTGCCACCTCTTGAAGTGGGTGCCATCAAACTTGGCTGGCTTAGCAGTCGAAGTCTCGTCTTTGGTAGACATGATTTCTAAGGTCTGAAAATAAAATAAAATATTTACTCAATAAGATGGATTAAGCTAAAACTTAACAATTTAAATGATTTTAGTAGACCTTTAAAAATTAAGTTGTTCAAGTTTTGATAAGGTTTGGTTAGCTATAGGGGCCGGATCCCAGCAGGCGGAGGTTCACTAGGAACACTTAAGAACCGGTCGCTTAGACGATTTACGTCTTTTTGACAGAAGGGCCCTTTCGGCTTGTGTTCCCAAACAAATATCTACTTTAAAACTTTAAAATTAAAGGAATTTTACTAAATCAATTAATTATTTACTTTAGCCTAAATTTAAATAATATTAATTCACAATATTAATTCACAATATTAACAAAATTATTAAATTTAAATAATCAACTCTTAGATTGTTGAAAATTATTCTAAAAAATCTGCAAACAAAATAAAATAAAGTAAATGTTACCGGCCTCCGGGAAAGTCGCGCACGAAGCACTGCCCCTAAGAGTTGATTTGGGTCTATGTGCAGACTTGTTTCGAATGCTCCTAGTGGTAAAACTCCCGCTCTACCGGTATCTCCTCGTCGCACACAACTCGAAAAGAGCGACCCCGAACTTAGCTTTTGTCCAGAACAAATAAACAAAAGAGTAGAAATTCTTGTTGGAGATGAGGAGAGAAAAGAGTCTTTAGTAGAGGATATTTACTAAAGCCAATAGAGCACTATTCTAAGAGGAATTGAGTATATATATAGTGATAAAGTACTCCAAAAATAGCCTATAGGCATCCTACATAACCGGATCCAAGAATTCTCCAACGTTAGGGAGAATAGAACTGGACAATAGGGAAAAGAGAGAGTGAGAAGACTTGGTTTTTTCTTCTAATAATAGACAACATGTAGCTCACCAGCAGCGGCATTTTCTTGATGAACCATTCTCCGAGACCAAGAATAGATGCTCCTAGCCACGAAGACATGGACACTCCCACCAGGAAGATGAATGTAACTGAAGTGATGAATCCTAGGCCCTGTAAGTACTGACTTGAGAATCTGCATGTGCCTATATCTTCCACTATATAATGAGACTTCAAAACGACTCAAAAGTACGCCGTCTAAGTCATAATTATATCATGGTCCATTTTATTTTAAAAAAATAAATTATATAAAAAATTGTTGGATTTTTTTAATTTGTTATATATATTCAACATGGGGAATCGAACTCAACCAAAGAAGAATACCTCTCACCTTAACCACATAAGTTAGAATACCATATATAGTCTCTTACACTATATAATGAGGCTTCAAAACGACTCAAAAGTGAGCCGTCTAAGCCGTAATTATATCGTGGTCCATTTCATTTAAAAAAATTAAATTATGTAAAAAATTGTTAAAAAAAATTAAATTTGTTATATATTCAACATGAGGAATCAAACTCAACTAAATAAGAAGAATACCTCTCACCTTAACCACATGAGTTAGAATACCATATATAGTCTCAACTAGATCATAAATAGCTAAAGTAGTCTATAACCAAATATGACTATAAATGCTACATATGATATCACGCTAATTCGATAAAATAATAATTTTATAAACTTGAAATATAAAATTTTAATTCTGAAAATTTATTAAATATAGTTCTAAACATTATCTATATAAATCATATACAATAAAATAGAGTATCTCGTTAAAGCATTCAACTAGTAGCACAACATTGACAAGTTGTCGGGTTGATCAAAAATAATTAATAATAGAAAAATAATAGTTTTTAGTTCTAAAATAAAAAGGAAAAATAATCATAATCATGGATTCATATCAGGAAGGACATGGTTTATATTATACAAAAAATATTACGAAGGTTTGGGTTCAAAACAAACTAGGTTCAAATTCGATTTTGAAGAGGGTGTTAGGATCGTTATCAATTATTTGTTTGGTGTTGGAAAGCGTCACAAGTTGCCAGAAGCAATCGTGCAATTGGTTCAGTTTGGACCAACCTCTGTGCAACACGCGCCACGGACAAACAGAGTGGATCCACGTGTTGTGGCTCTTGGAGATGGTAAAGGACTTATAGAGGTATAAAATTGGTTTCACGGATGTTTGATCAATAAAAAGTATGAAAATATGCTTGTAAAGTGTAACCCCACTGTCCTAGAATAAATGAGATTTAGAATATTTTATTATTTTTAGAATATTTTATTCAAAATTTATTTGGGATTATTAAAATATTTTATTTGAATCTACTTAAGCTATGATTATTTACTAGATAATTAGCTATGATTTATGGAATTTATTGGATGATTAATTATGATTGTATCTCACTTGAAATATCTTATTAATTATGATTTTCTATTTTGGAGATGGCATGACCTATTTGGTAGTTATGAAGTCGTGGCAAGGTTAGTAATTTGGAAAAAAATATTTAAGAAAAAATATTCTAGAATTAATTAATTGTTGATTAATTATTAGTTATGGTTAATTAACATCTAGAAGATTCCCACTAACTACTTTTCTAACCAACTTATAACTAACTTGTAACTAACCTCTAACTACCAAACTTGGAGCCTAAGTCTCTTCCACCTATAAATACCCCTACTTTCATTAGCACTAATCATTCCGAGACTAATACCTACTCCTAATCCCGTGTCCAGCTTGTGTCTAGCCGTGTCCACCACATTTCATTCATTTCCACTAGCTATTATAATACATTTTTGTGTCCAACATTCTGGACACACCAATACCAAACCCCATTTCCATATCAACATAGATTTGGACACATCACAGTCCATTTTCCCCACCTTTCTTGTGTCCAGCACAATCTGGACACGTTACAACCACAAATTCCTGTGTCCACACCAACTGTGTCCTGGACACATAACAGACCCAGACACATCACAAACATTAATCCCTAACCCTAACCCCTCGATGGCCGCTGCTCTGTCCACCGTCGCCATCGTCGTGGCTGAAGTTCGTCGGAGCCGCACGGTGCTGCCTTTGCCGAAGTCGTTCGCCACCGCCTAGCCAGAGTACGAGCGCCGCCTCTTGATCTCCGCCGCATCGTTCCAGCCATCCAGATCTGGAGCCCTAGATGTCGAGCTCTCGTAAACTCTACCGCTCCTGACCAGTTCCCGTCGAGCCAACCCTCGAATGCCGACGAGCTTGTCCAGATCCTTCTGCCACCGCCTCTAGCCGACCGATCTTCGCCGTTGCTTTCTCACCGCCGTCGCAGGAGCTAGATCTCCTTCGTCGGAGCCGTCCCTGACCCTCGGGTACAGCCACCACCAGATCGGGGCAGCCAACTTCACTGGCCGAAACTCTAGGCCGGATCTGCCATCCTTCTCCAGTGCAGTGGCTGAGCGCCATTGTGAGTCGGTGAGCACTCGTCTTCGTCTTCCTCCTCTCAATCCTCTTCTACCTCTTCACCAGCTCGTTTAGTTTCTTCTTCTTCGCCTTCTTCGTCTTCTATTTCGTTGGGTTTCGAGAGGGGTTGCTTTGTGAGGAATGAGAGTGAAAGAGAAAGAAGAGAGTAAGTTAGGGTTAGGTGTTTTAGTATGAGTAGATGGGCCGGGCCCAACTCCTTGGACCTATGGGCTTTAGGAAAGAGAGAATAGAAAAGGAAGAAAGAAGGAAAAAAAGAATAAGAGTCAGCAACAATCACAGTTGGGCCAAAACTGGGTTGGGCCCGACCTAGAATTTATTGGACTTTTCCAGAGTAAATTATCTTGGGATGACAGCTTGGTATATGCTTTAGTTTTGATGGAATAGATTGGGCTCAATTTATTAGTAATCTATGATTAGTGAATAATGATGGGTGTTATTATAGATGAGTTATTTAGGGTTTGGGCCTTTAGGTTTAATAGGTGTTTTGAAAGAAAGTGAAGGGCCAATATTGGATTATATGAGAGGAGAAGCTTGATAATTAATAAAGATTTTAATAGAAATTTTCTATTGTGCTTAGGCTAGGTTTTGGACTAAATGAGCAATTCCGACAACTTGGACTTAAGGCAAGTACTCCGTATTATGTTTCTTAATATTAAATAAATGCAATTCATTTTATTTGCTAAAATGTCATGAATCATATTGCGACACGATTTTCGACACGAATCATGACTTGATTTTGTATCGCATGATTTTATTTCAAAGACATGTTTGAATCCTACTTGCTATGAATTTCTGAATCATGAATCAAAGACATCAAGTTTCGAATCTTGCTTGATAAGAATCAAAGACAACAACTTTCGAATCTTGCTTGACATGATTTTCTGAATCACGGGAAGAAGGAGAAATATCGAGTAGATGTGTGGTCAACCCATTATAATCCGAAGCATAGCTTGACATACACTGAATGTATGTCTAAATCTAAACCATAGCCTGTCACGACCCGCACCCGCTTTTCGGGATGCGAGTGCCTGTCCAAGCCCAGCCTACACCGCAGTGTCGGCGGTAGAACGCTGTCTAGCCCGTAAGAAAACAAGTGCTCATAAAATAATTATTTTATTGCTCATTTACATTTCTAAATCAATTACAAAATTTATAAGCTTTATATTTAATCAAATACAATGTGTCAAAAACTCTAATACAACAAATTTTAAACTATCTAACTAGTTTCTAGGTTTTGACCTTCAAGTACACCCGTATCTTTCTAATGCTAAGAGTAGCCGTGACTAACCTAAAAAATTGGTTTTCGATCAGGAATGAAACGAGTACATTCTAACAACAGTTCTAATAATTGACAAAATCTATAAAACAATAAATAATACTGAAACACATGATGGGTGGATAAACGGAGAATCATGGTATGAAACATGTGAGTAAAAGTAGGTGTCACCCCCGTTTTTCGTTCTACGTATTTTCAGTATACGTATACGGGATCCTGACATGTATTTTTATTTTCCTGCCTGGCTAGCTAATTTCAGTTTAATCTTGATTTGGTTCATCATAGCATGTAATGGTTTAACTTGGTTTATTTTGGGATGGCTTGGTTTATTCTTTGGTTTATCATGTTAAACCTACCACCATCCCCCTTTATAACCCACCTAACTTTTTTCTCTCCTCCACTTTCTCATTAACTCTTCTTCCTTCTCCATTAAACCCACCACCAACCAAGAACACCCCTTAGGCAAGTGCAACTTGCTTCCACGAGAGAGCCCATTTTTATTGTTCTATTAGCTTCTCCTCATGTTTCTAAGACACATTAGAACTTGTCATTTTTCATTTTGAGGCTTTAATTTTTGTAGATCTAAAAATTAGTTATTTTCGGATTTTGGTGGTTTTGATCTATCAAACTTCTTTGTTTTCAAGTTTTGATGGTTCCATGTTGTAGAGAATCTCATTCTACCCAATTTTGACCTTTGAAAAGTTGGATTTGGACTTGTTTTGACCAAGTTATGGACTTTTGAAGCTTTGGGTTCCAACCATGGAGTTCTTGCTGTTTTGGAGAAGACAGTGAGCAGTGTGCGCGAGCTTTTTAGCTTGCGCCACTGTGTTGCGTGCGCTCTTTAGCGCAGCGCAGTCTGACTCATACGCTGCCTTGATGAGGAGTCGTATGGAGTACATACGCTGCCTTGATGAGGACTCGTATGGAGTACATACGCTGCCTTGATGAGGAGTCGTATGGACCTCATACGCTGTCTTGAAGAGGAGTCGTATGGACCTTATACGCTGTCTTTTGGAGACGTATGTCTTGCATACGCTGACTTGAGCGTAGCCTGACTTGAGCGTAGCCTGACTTGAGCGTAGCCTGACTTGAGCGCAGTCTGACTCAGGCGCAACCTGATGTTTAGGCGCAACTGGACCTGACCCTACTTGCCTTGGCGCAACCTGTTACCCTGGCACAACTTGGCTAATGCCACTTGTTGGCCATAGTACCCCTTGTTCCCCCCTTGGGCGCATTATGTCCCCATATTCCCCTTTTTATGATTTTTGCACCCATTTTATATCCTTACGCCTTTTGATGTAAACTTGACATGAACCCGATGTGATCATGATATTATTTATGAATGTTAATCGGAACAAGGCTTAGTGATGGAATTGCATGATTAGTGACCCGCCGTGGTGCACTCTTGACAAATAATTTGACATGATAATTCTTGATGGTGGTCCGTTGTGACGCACTCTTGCATTGATAAGTAATCTTGATAAGTAACATGACATGGTGGTGACCCGCCGTGGTGCACCCTTGACAAGTAATCTTGACATGATAACCTTGATACGCTGTTGCGACGGCTAACCTGACATGCTAAGTGAATTCTTGATACCGTGGGTGATTGTATTGAATATGCTTGTATAAGCAACCAGTCTTGTCTCGTATCATGTCTAGGACATGCATCCCTGGTTACCACGGTCAGGGATTCATACCGAATCTGACTAGGTTAATGACTAGATTGATCAAGTAGAGCATATAGAGAGGTATTCCGGCTACAAGCAATCCCGTTATCTGGGCGCCTTCCTTGATAGACTTGTAGCCTGCCGACGAGTAGGGCACATTTCCAGCTCACTGTTATGTGGGGCACTACATGAAACGATTACTATGCACACTGTCATGTGTTGCATCCAAGTCACCTAACAAGGCATGATAACTCTAAGCTTGAACCTTGCGTCTGGATAACCTGGATAGTCTGCAGGGCTTGTGGCCGTAGGCGTACCTCATTGCATCTTGCTAGTAACTAAGCTTGTGATAACCCTAGTTAGTTAAGTATCAAGCCGTACTCTTTGCTTGGCCGTGAATGATGGATGGAGTCCTATCTTGTCTAGTCTTGCCTAGATCCAGTGCATGGATATCTTCGGACATGCTTGTTTATGCTTTACTTTATCGATAATTGGTTCGAGGCTAAGTTCTGTTCAGGTGAAGGGTTACAACCCCGGTCCTTGTTTGGTTTACGGGTTGTAACTTGGGTACCGGAATAGTCCTCTAGTTATCTTATCGTTTATCATCCTGTTTTCTTTAACTCATGTCTTATGTTATTTCACCTATGATTTATGTTCTGACATGCTGGTTTTAGTTCTTAAGTGAAGCCTCCTTTGTGGCACTTGCTCTTTTTGGGGTCTGACCCAACTGGTTTTGTATGGCCAGATTTCGGAGCAGCTACCGAGGATCTCTCAACTTTTCTGCCAGATGGTGAACACTAGAAGGAATCCCGGCAACGAGTGGGTTTTATTTTTGTCACGCCCCAGAACCAGAATACTGGAGATCGGGGGCGAGACAAAGCCAGCTACGTATATCAGAGTACGCCAGTACCTCGAGATATGGTCAAAGCTGTCTAGAAGACAAGTGGATGGACTCTAGCATGCCACTGACGACTCCTAAGGTCGAACAATTCCTATCTCAATCCAATCAACATAAGAAGCAATAAAGAGTAAATCATATATGAGATGGGTAAGGCGTCCCAAACACAAGTACATACATAATCATGAGAGCTGACATAATATAAGATATATCAACTGACTATTCAAAAGGTACGTAAATGTACAACTAGCAGCTGTCCAGAATATACATCAACGCCGTACTAAGACGGAGGGAACAAAACCCAGAAATAAGGACTAACATATGTCCTTGGCTAATACACCACAAAATGAAAGTACAAGATAAAGTGGGAAATAAAGGTAACCCACTCGCTATCCATATCGGTCCTCTGAGTACGAACCATCCGGAGGAGAAGACGGTAGATCCTCGTGATCAACTATGGAACCTGGCCATGCAAAACCAGTGGGGTCAGACCCCAAATAGCAAGTACCACAAGGAAGGCTCGAGGTGAATGACAAGTCCAACAACAACACAACAACATAATGACAGAAATAAATAAATATGGTTCGAGACTAGTGCGGTACCAATGCACGTATCTCAAGAATCTAAATGACTGAATGGAAATACTGAACAATATAACTATAGAACATAATAATCCGATGACCAACAAGGGGTTTAGGAACTACTAGGAATCGGAGCTACAACCCTTAAACCAAACAAGGACCGGGGTTACAGATCTTTTCCCTAGCAGAACTTAGCCTCTGGCAACTCACCGACACAAGAGCATATAAGGTAACACACAATCAAAAGTGCACGGCCAATCATTGCCTACGGCTTTCTATCATTAACTAGCTAGGGTTATCACAATCCTAATTACTAGTATGCAAGTTGAGGATTTTCGCAACTACCTGACTGCAGATACCCGGATGTCCAGGGGTACGAGTAGTACATCTATTGCCCAACAAGACTGCTGGCAGATGAAACGTGTCTAGACTTGTAACATGAACAACCATATCATATACTTGTAAAAGAAAACATATAACTGACTGTGCCGCAACCCGGCACGACATGTGACTCGATCATATCATATAACATATATAACTGACTGTGCCGCAACCCGGCACGATATGTGACTCGATCGTATATCAATACGCGCAAACTTGGTAGGTCATGGAGCCCTTGCCTAGCAGGGTTGAGCCATGCCTCATGGGGCCCTTGGAGCTCGGGGTTGGTAGTGCGAATTTCCTCCTACAATGATCTACTTGAATTTACTAGTCATTTACCTTATCATATTTATGTCAAATTCTCAAGTCGTGGACACTCAAGAATTTCCTAAGATGATGTGTGCTATGTATGAGTAAATCGTAAGTTATCACTTACGAACATTCCTGTACTAACATCACGTGATACACGGAACAATACTCACACTCGATTGTCCAGTGCCAAGATGCAATAGATTAACATTCAACAAGCTATATCCACGGTGTCAAGAAAGAATATGTACTCATATCTCGGATCTAAAAATCAATAAGAAAATCAAGTCATGAGTGCGCTACTACGAGCCACTAAATCGAGCTAGGCATATATAGTAATCTGGAGTGCACCATGACAGGCCACTATCTATAATCTGGACATAGAACAATACGTGAACATAAGCATGTACCATATATATAGAGTGTACAATCATTCTTTAACTATCCAAGGTCATCTAATCATGTTAAGAGTTTATTGCAATCGAGAAATTATCAAAAACAGACAAAAACGGGCAAAAACGGACAAAAACAGCCTAAAACAGCATAAAACGGCATAAAACGGCATACCGGCGGTATACTGCAGTATACCGGTGGTATACCGGGCTAAAGACAGAAGGTTTTTGGTGCAAAAACCGGCATACCGGCGGTATACTGCGGTATACCGGCGGTATACCGTTTTTCCAAACAGCAACAGAATTCAGATTTTCGGTAAAACTTGTTTCGGCCATAAAAACTTCATTTTAAATCGAAATTCGGACTTTCAAAAGTCAAAATTAAATAGAATTGAATATCCTACAACATGGAAGTATTAGTTTTCACAAATTAAAACATTTGATAGATCAAAACTTCAAAATACTCAAAAATCATATCTAGAAACTCAGATATACACAATACTGTCGATCAAAACCAAAAGTGCTATATACTAAACATGTTAACAATTTAAAGAAGCATATTATAGGCCAATAAAACTTTAATTTCTATGGAAAATAAAATATAGCATGTTCATGTCACTCTTGAGCAAGATGTACTTGCCTAGGTTTTAGCAACCGAGCCTAATCTTCTACTCCACCACCAAGAGGGATTCCGAAACCACACTCTAGGCCTCAAGGCCAAGCTTTCCTAGGCTTGAGGAAGAAGGAAGAGGAAATGGAGAAAGAAAAGAAAAAGAGAGGAGAGAGAAACTCATAGAATATATATAGAGAGGGTGAATTAATCATGACCGTTGGATCGTGATCCATGTCACATTCTAGGTCAATCCTAGCCATTGAAAGAAAACCAATTGTCCATTGGATAATAGAATGCATCTACACTATTCACGAAAATATCTAAACACTATTCATCAAAATATCCAAAACACTATTCATGAAAATATCGAAAACACTATTCACAAAAATATCTGAAATCGAAAATATCTAAAATATAAAAAAAAAATCTGTCCGGACGGCATGCCGTCGGTATACTCCGGTAAACCATCGGTATACCGGCCAAGGAGAAAATCTATAATTTGGGAAAATTTTAAAGCATTCCGAAAACCGAGAAAATACGAAATACAATACAAAATATGTATCCGTATATAAATATCGATACTGTGAGACGAGTCTCACAACTCTCCACAACTTAGAAAAATTCCGTCCTCGGAATTTCCTAAAGCCAGTCGAGCAAAAATACACATGCTAAAATAATGTAAAATCATAACACATCGAAAGAAAACATTCCGTGTACAAGTGATATTTGAGATACAGAATTTAATTAAATGCGGAAAATAATAAATACATACATATATAATACAAGAAAAGGAGGCATATGGAATAATATACCCCTGAGTCAGTTGAGTAGGGATTCGTCCTCGCTTGCCTACGCTGACTCACAAAGTGGACAAGGGTCAAGTCTCGAAGTAAGTCGGTACCAATGACTTAGTCGAAGACATGACTCTAATCCAAGACGCACCTACGTAGTCGGGATACATGATAGATATCGTGTATCACGAGATACGAAGGCAGATGAGTGGTACGAGAAACTCGTGTTCACTCGCCGAATATGTCAAGTCGACCATCGCATTCCGGGTATGAATGGAATAAAAGGCCGTCAACGGAACCTAAGAATAAGAATGACTGAAGGAACACCTCAGAAGCTTACCAACAATCTGACTGCCCTCAGCCAACATCTGCTCTATGATAACAAACTCTCTCTGCCTATGCATCGGGACTGCTGCTCTTACCTGCTGCTGAATTTTACCTGATTTACTGGACCTGGGCAAACTGTGCCGAATGCTAACATTGAAACTGCTGAGACCACGTCGGAAGGGGATGCTGAACACGGGATTCGGGCTGACTTTGCTGATTGAACTGACTGGCGTGTAGTGAACTAAGCTGTCAAACAGGTGCTGAGATGGTACTGGTACCTGACTCTATGGATGCGGAATCTGATGCCGACATACTGCCTGAACCATGGAAGAAGACGGAGCAATAAAATCCTCAAAAGAAATAGGTAAGAAGGTGCGGTGTCCCTGAATAATAAGGACACGTGATATCAATAATGGACATGAATAGAATAAGGATATGTCAATCATGATTACAGTTCAAGGAAAGCGAGAAATACGATAAGTAAGGAGAGATCAAACGAAGAGAAATATAGGATTGAGATTCTAACAAGATGAATCCCCCACAAGTCTGAAGACAGACCTGTATGGGCCACCAAAAAACCCTGTCACGCCCTAGAACCAGAATACTGGAGATCGGGGGCGAGACAAAGCCAGCTACGTATATCAGAGTACGCCAGTACCCCGAGATACGGTCAAAGCTATCTAGAAGACAAGTGGGTGGACTCTAGCATGCCACTGACGACTCCTAAGGTCGAACAATTTCTATCTCAATCCAATCAACATAAGAAGCAATAAAGAGTAAATCATATATGAGATGGGTAAGGCGTCCCAAACACAAGTACATACATAATCATGAGAGCTGACATAATATAAGATATATCAACTGACTATACAAAAGGTACGTAAATATACAACTAGCAGCTGTCCAGAATATACATCAACGTCGTACTAAGACGGAGGGAACAAAACCCAGAAATAAGGACTAACATATGTCCTTGGCTAATACACCACAAAATAAAAGTACAAGATAAAGTGGGAAATAAAGGTAACCCACTCGCTATCCATATCGGTCCTCTGAGTGCGAACCATCCGGAGGAGAAGACGGTAGATCCTCGTGATCAACTATGGAACCTGGCCATGCAAAACCAGTGGGGTCAGACCCCAAATAGCAAGTACCACAAGGAAGGCTTGAGGTGAATGACAAGTCCAACAACAACACAACAACATAATGACAGAAATAAATAAATATGGTTCGAGACTAGTGCGGTACCAATGCACGTATCTCAAGAATATAAATGACTGAATGGAAATACTGAACAATATAACTATAGAACATAATAATCCGATGACCAACAAGGGGTTTAGGAACTACTAGGAATCGGAGCTACAACCCTTAAACCAAACAAGGACCGGGGTTACAGATCTTTTTCCTAGCAGAACTTAGCCTCTGGCAACTCACCGACACAAGAGCATATAAGGTAACACACAATCAAAAGTGCACGGCCAATCATTGCCTACGGCTTTCTATCATTAACTAGCTAGGGTTATCACAATCCTAATTACTAGTATGCAAGTTGAGGATTTTTGCAACTACCTGACTGCAGATACCCGGATGTCCAGGGATACGAGTAGTACATCTATTGCCCAACAAGACTGCTGGCAGATAAAACGTGTCTAGACTTGTAACATGAACAACCATATCATATACTTGTAAAAGAAAACATATAACTGACTGTGCCGCAACCCGGCACGACATGTGACTCGATCATATCATATAACATATATAACTGACTGTGCCGCAACCCGGCACGACATGTGACTCGATCGTATATTAATACGCACAAACTTGGTAGGTTATGGAGCCCTTGCCTAGCAGGATTGAGCCATGCCTCATGGGGCCCTTGGAGCTCGGGGTTGGTAGTGCGAATTTCCTCCTACAATGATCTACTTGAATTTACTAGTCATTTACCTTATCATATTCATGTCAAATTCTCAAGTCGTGGACACTCAAGAATTTTCTAAGATGACGTGTGCTATGTACGAGTAAATCGTAAGTTATCACTTATGAACATTCCTGTACTAACATCACGTGATACACGGAACAATACTCACACTCGATTGTCCAGTGCCAAGATGCAATAGATTAACATTCAACAAGCTATATCCACGGTGTCAAGAAAGAACATATACTCATATCTCGGGTCTAAAAATCAATAAGAAAATCAAGTCATGAGTGCGCTACTACGAGCCACTAAATCGAGCTAGGCATATATAGTAATCTGGAGTGCACCATGACCGGCCACTATCTATAATCTGGACAAAGAACAATACGTGAACATAAGCATGTACCATATATATAGAGTGTACAATCATTCTTTAACTATCCAAGGTCATCTAATTATGTTAAGAGTTTATTACAATCGAGAAATTATCAAAAACGGACAAAAACGGGCAAAAACGGACAAAAACAGCCTAAAACAGCATAAAACGGCATAAAACGGCATACCGGCGGTATACTGCAGTATACCGGCGGTATACCGGGCTAAAGACAGAAGGTTTCTGGTGTAAAAACCGGCATACCGGTGGTATACTGCGGTATACCGGCAGTATACCGTTTTTCCAAACAGCAAAAAAATTCAGATTTTCGGTAAAACTTGTTTCGGCCATAAAAACTTCATTTTAAATCAAAATTCGGACTTTCAAAAGTCAAAATTGAATAGAATTGAATTTCCTACAACATGGAAGTATTATTTTTCACAAATTAAAACATTTGATATATCAAAACTTCAAAATACTCAAAAATCATATCTAGAAACTCAGATATACGCAATACTGTCGATCAAAACCAAAACTGCTATATACTAAACATGTTAACAATTTAAAGAAGCATATTATAGGCCAATAAAACTTTAATTTCTATGGAAAACAAAATATAGCATGGTCATGTCACTCTTGAGCAAGATGTACTTGCCTAGGTTTTAGCAACCGAGCCTAATCTTCTACTCCACCACCAAGAGGGGTTCCGAAACCACACTCTAGGCCTCAAGGCCAAGCTTTCCTAGGCTTGAGGAAGAAGGAAGAGGAAATGGAGAAAGAAAAGAAAAAGAGAGGAGAGAGAAACTTATATGATATATATAGAGAGGGTGAATTAATCATGACCGTTGGATCGTGATCCATGTCACATTCTAGGTCAATCCTAGCCATTAAAAGAAAACCAATTGTCCATTGGATAATAGAATGCATCTACACTATTCACAAAAATATCTAAATACTATTCATCAAAATATCCAAAATACTATTCATAAAAATATCGGAAACACTATTCACGAAAATATCTGAAATCGAAAATATCTAAAATATAAAAAAAAAATCTGTCCGGACGGCATGCCGTCGGTATACTCCGGTAAACCATCGGTATACCGGCCAAGGAGAAAATCTATAATTTGGGAAAATTTTAAAGCGTTCCGAAAACCGAGAAAATACGAAATACAATACAAAATATGTATCCGTATATAAATACCGATACTGTGAGACGAGTCTCACAATTTTGCTCTCCCACTTCCTTGTAAAAATATTCTTTTGAGACATTTAGCCGCCGAGCAAGTGTTAGCTCGTTTGCAACTTTATTCACTGTCTGCCTACGGGTTATAGCATGATTGACAAATCCTAGGGTTGATCATGTATGACTTAAACTCTTGCTAGTCTTCGTATTTTGTATGACTAGCTTCATGATCATCTGAATATGTAATGTATGGGATGCCTTACTTTGTATGTCTGATGATCTACCATCTTGTTATATCTACTCGCTTGCTTAAGATTGAGATACTAGGCTTGTTATTGACCCTAAGAGACTAATGGCTTGTAGTAAACCCTCATGCATCTAGACAGTCGTGACCGTATTGCGAGGTGAGAATTACTTCAATGTACGTAGCTGGCTGTGTCTGTCCTCCGCTCTCCAGTATTCTGGTTCTGGGGCGTGACACGGTTTAAGTGGTGGCCCATGCAGGTCTTATAAATCAAGATGTGTGAGGGTTTACCGGATAGATGTCTCAATCAGCACTCGTCCTTGATCTCTACTCGTGCCTTCTGATCTTTCAGAATCCTTGACCTGATCACATGTTTGTATCCTCGATCTATCATGGTTCTTCCTTATTGTTCTCCATGTCGTTTCTTCAGCGGTATTGTACCTGGACCTGCCGATCAGCAAGGCGAAGCGCCTTCCGCGGACCAGCAGCAATGAGAAGATCAGTCCCAGCACTCAGGAGCAGCCTCTCGAGTCATGCCTACCGGGGATCCCTAGCCACCATTTCAGCCCGTCCAGTCTGCAGAGCCCGATGATGGCACTTTGGTGGGTCTCATCAGATCATTGTTAGCTTCCTAAGATCGTCGAGGTGATGCATTGCACCAGGCAGTGGAAGATGCTCTGAACAGAGGCGGTCATCCAAGGAATAGTACAGCGAACAGTTTCAAGCGCCTGAACCCTCCGTTCTTCGATGGCAGTGAAGATGCTATTGCTGCTGATGCATGGCTTCAGGACACTGAGGTCATTCTAGAGGCAGTCAGAACCCCAGAAAATGAGAAGGTGGCCGTGGTACGCCTGCAGTTGTTAGATCTTGCCTACAGCTGGTGGGCAGCACAGGCCGTGGGACTAGTGGCCCCTATTCCATGGGCACTATTCAGAGAGAGATTCCAGACTAAGTACTTCGATGCGGTGGCTCGGTACGATCTACAGACCAAGTTCACCAATCTGAAGCAAGGAGGCATGCCGATCGATGGATATGCGGCCGAGTTCTCCAGGCTTAGTCGATTTGCTCCTACCTTGGTGGCAACCGAGTTTGATAGAGCCCAGCGATTCCGGCAGGGGCTCTACCTCGAAATTTTGTTGGCAGTGGAACAGTTTGAGCATCAGACTTTTGATGCAGTATTGAGGGCAGCTAGGAGGCACGAGTATACCTCCCACAGGATTGTGGACAGGACCGGAGGTCGAAAGCGATCTCACGGTCAGATGACCCAGTCTTCAGCACCAGCCCCGGTAGTCAGGGCTTTGACAATTGGAACTCCGAGGCAGACGGCCTCAATAACGTCGGTTCAGCATTCAGCCCCGACGTCCCCTCAGCAACAGAGGCAGAAGCAGTCTTCCGCAATAGGCTGCACTCATTGTGGGAAGCCCGAACACGTTGTTTCGGAGTGTGCAGAGCACAGAGATTGTGTTTGGCTTGTGGGGCACCGGACCACAAGATAGGGTCCTGTCCGAATAGGGCCAGTTCATCATCGGCCTTCTCTAGTCCCTCGGTAAGGGGACCAGCACCAGCACCAGCACCAGTATCAGTACAGCAACAACAGCAGTACCAGCCCCCGAGGCTATTGCCGCCTCAGACCCAAGTATTCCAGCAGCAGGAACCCCAACAGTATGTCCTGGTCCAAGCTCAGACTCAGAATCGGCAGCGAGGTATCTGTGTCCTATTGTCTTGCTTTCCGCCGTCGTTATACGGGACACATCATATTTCATATATCCTAATTACAACGGTATATCTCGGGCCCGAGCCATGTCCTAGATCATTCGAAAACGGTTATTGGTACCAACCTTTTCGTATGAGGAGTGGCCCGTGTCCCTGTTTGACCAAAGAGAGAGACCTCAAGCGCAAGACTATCAGTTTAGTTCGTGTTGCTTGAGTTCATCGCTCTTTGGGTGAGTCAACGTGGGAGCGGGAGGATGATATCCGATCGCGATATCCCGACTTGTTTGACTCGTGAGGTACAATATCTTCCTTATGCCTCATGCCTTCGAATCCTTGTTTGCGTGATTGATTGATTGTCTAGTATAGCTTGCTTGTTATTAGTATAGCTGGTCATTGCCCCTCTAGCCTCTTGATTAAATTCCGAGGATAGAATTCTTTTAAGGTGGGTAGAGTTGTCACCCCCGTTTTTCGTTCTACGTATTTTCAGTATACGTATACGGGATCCTGACATGTATTTTTATTTTCCTGCCTGGCTAGCTAATTTTAGTTTAATTTTGATTTAGTTCATCATAGCATGTAATGGTTTAACTTGGTTTATTTTGGGATGGCTTGGTTTATTCTTTGGTTCATCATGTTAAACCTACCACCATCCCCCTTTATAATCCACCTAACTTTTTTTTCTCCTCCACTTTCTCATTAACTCTTCTTCCTTCTCCATTAAACCCACCACCAACCAAGAACACCCCTTAGGCAAGTGCAACTTGCTTCCACGAGAGAGCCCATTTTTATTGTTCCATTAGCTTCTCCTCATGTTTCTAAGACACATTAGAACTTGTCATTTTCCATTTTGAGGCTTTAATTTTTGTAGATCTAGAAATTAGTTTTTTTCGGATTTTAGTGGTTTTGGTCTATCAAACTTCTTTGTTTTCAAGTTTTGATGGTTCCATGTTGTAGAGAATCTCATTCTACCCAATTTTGACCTTTGAAAAGTTGGATTTGGACTTGTTTTGACCAAATTATGGACTTTTGAAGCTTTGGGTTCCAACCACAGAGTTCTTGCTGTTTTGGAGAAGACAGTGAGCAGTGTATGCGAGCTTTTTAGCTTGTGCCACTGAGTTGCGCACGCTCTTTAGCACAGCGCAGTCTGACTCATACGCTACCTTGATGAGGAGTCGTATGGAGTACATACGCTGCCTTGATGAGGAGTCGTATGGAGTACATACGCTGCCTTGATGAGGAGTCGTATGGACCTTATACGCTGCCTTGAAGAGGAGTCGTATGGACCTCATATGCTGCCTTTTGGAGACGTATGTCTTGCATACGCTGACTTGAGCGTAGCCTGACTTGAGTGTAGCCTGACTTGAGTGTAGCCTGACTTGAGCGCAGCCTGACTTGAGCGCAGTCTGACTCAGGCGCAACCTGATGTTTAGGCGTAACTGGACCTGACCCTACTTGCTTTGGCGCAACCTGTTACCCTGGCGCAACTTGGCTAATGCCACTTGTTGGCCATAGTACCCCTTGTTCCCCCTTTGGGCGCATTATGTCCCCATATTCCCCTTTTTATGATTTTGCACCCATTTTATATCCTTACGCCTTTTGATGTAAACTTGACATGAACTCGATGTGATCATGACATTATTTATGAATGTTAATCAGAACAAGGCTTAGTGATGGAATTGCATGATTAGTGACCCGCCATGGTGCACTCTTGACAAGTAATTTGACATGATAATTCTTGATGGTGGTCCGTTGTGACGCACTCTTGTATTGATAAGTAATCTTGATAAGTAACATGACATGATGGTGACCCGCCGTGGTGCACCCTTGACAAGTAATCTTGACATGATAACCTTGATACGCTGTTGCGACGGCTAACCTGACATACTAAGTGAATTCTTGACACCGTGGGTGATTGTATTGAATATGCTTGTATAAGCAACCAGTCTTGTCTCGTATCATGTCTAGGACATGCATCCCTGGTTACCACGGTCAGGGATTCATACCGAATCTGACTAGGTTAATGACTAGATTGATCAAGTAGAGCATATAGAGAGGTATTCCGGCTACAAGCAATCCCGTTATCTGGGCGCCTTCCTTGATAGACTTGTAGCCTGCCGACGAGTAGGGCACATTTCCAGCTCACTGTTATGTGGGGCACTACATGAAACGATTACTATGCACACTGTCATGTGTTGCATCCAAGTCACCTAACAAGGCATGATAACTCTAAGCTTGAACCTTGCGTCTGGATAACCTGGATAGTCTGCAGGGCTTGTGGCCGTAGGCGTACCTCATTGTATCTTGCTAGTAACTAAGCTTGTGATAACCCTAGTTAGTTAAGTATCAAGCCGTACTCTTTGCTTGGCCGTGAATGATGGATGGAGTCCTATCTTGTCTAGTCTTGCCTAGATCCAGTGCATGGATATCTTCGGACATGCTTGTTTATGCTTTACTTTATCGATAATTGGTTCGAGGCTAAGTTCTGTTCAGGTGAAGGGTTACAACCCCGGTCCTTGTTTGGTTTATGGGTTGTAACTTGGGTACCGGAATAGTCCTCTAGTTATCTTATCGTTTATCATCCTGTTTTCTTTAACTCATGTCTTATGTTATTTCACCTATGATTTATGTTCTGACATGCTGGTTTTAGTTCTTAAGTGAAGCCTCCTTTGTGACACTTGCTCTTTCTGGGGTCTGACCCAGCTGGTTTTGTATGGCCAGATTTCGGAGCAGCTACCGAGGATCTCTCAACTTTTCTGCCAGATGGTGAACACTAGAAGGAATCCCGGCAACGAGTGGGTTTTATTTTGCTCTCCCACTCCCTTGTAAAAATATTCTTTTGAGGCGTTTAGCCGCCGAGCAAGTGTTAGCTCGTTTGCAACTTTATTCACTGTCTGCCTACGGGCTGTAGCATGATTGACAAATCCTAGGGTTGATCATGTATGACTTAAACTCTTGCTAGTCTTCGTATTTTGTATGACTAGCTTCATGATCATCTGAATATGTAATGTATGGGACGCCTTACTTTGTAGGTCTGATGATCTACCATCTTGTTATATCTACTCGCTTGCTTAAGATTGAGACACTAGGCTTGTTATTGACCCTAAGAGACTAATGGCTTGTAGTAAACCCTCATGCATCTAGACAGCCGTGACCGTATTGCGAGGTGAGAATTACTTTAATGTACGTAGCTGGCTGTGTCTGTCCCCCGCTCTCCAGTATTCTGGTTCTGGGGCGTGACAGTAGGAGAGTATGGTAATAAAGATAAGGTAGTAATATGTACAATAATAAACAACTGTATAACTCCCATTTTCCGTTATACGTATTCCAGAGTGCGTATACGGATTTTGACCCGTATTTTATTTACTGTATTTTCGTATTTCTTTATGGCTTGCCTTTATGTATCATGACTAGGGTTGACCTTGGGTTGGGTTGGTCCAACTTGACTTGCTTTGGATGGCTTGGTTTGGTTTATTTTGATGGTTGGTTCAACATGTTGAACCATCCCCTCCCTTTATAAAACCCAACCACCCCTTTCTCTCTCTTCATTACTTCTATTCATTTCTTCACCTTCTTCTCCATTACTATCCCACCAACCTAGAGAGCTTAGGCAAGTGTAATCTTGCTTCATGATGGATCTTAGATTTTATTATTCTATTATCTTTCCCTCTTAATTCTAAGCCTCTTTAGAACTTGGAGTTCTTGGGTAAGATGAAGGGATCTTTGTAGATCTAAGTTTGTGCCACTTTCGGTTTTTTAGGGTTTTGATCTATTAAACTTCATTATTTTCATGTTTTGATTGTTCTATGTTGTAGAGAATTCGATTTCACTCAAAATAAACTTTTGAAAACCCGAATTTCGAGTTATTTTGAGTGATTTATGGACTTTGGAAGTTTGTGAGTTCCATGGCCATCTTTTTCAGATTTTTGGAGAAGATGTACAATCTGGCCGTATATGTCCTACGGACCAACTTGAGTCTGTGGACCACATGCATGCATCCTTGACCGCATGAGTCATGCGGACCACATGAGCCTGCGGACCACATGCATGGATCCTTGACCGCATGAACCCGTTGACCGCATGAGTCCTGTGGACCGCATGCATGAATCCTTGACCGCATGTATTCTTGACCGCATGCAGTCCTGTAGACCGCATGTTTGGGCCGCATGTATTTGGCCGCATGCAGTCCTGCGGACCGCATGTTTGGGCCGCATGTATTCTTGGCCGCATGCACTCCTGCGGACCACATGTTTGTGCCACATGTAAACTTGGCCGTATGCAGTCATGCGTACCGCATGTTTGGGCCGTATGTATTCTTGGCCGCATGCAGTCCTGTGGACAACATGTTTGGGCCGCATGTAATCTTGGCCGCATGCAGTCCTGCGGACCGCATGTATTCCTTGGCCGCATGAGTCCTTGGCCGCATGCCTTGGCCGCATGCTTCCTTGGCCCCCATGCCCTTGTCCCTTGCATATTATTTTATTATTATATTATTTTATGTTTTAAATTGCTTACATCTTGTACTCAGCCTAACTTGTGACTACCGGATTTGATGATTGTGAATCTTGGGCATAACTTGTCTTAATTGAACTATGATCACGACATGATCACATGAACGCGATATAACAACATGACATGATAACTCTTAAATAGTGACCCGTCGTGGTGCACTCTTGACAAGCAACCTTGGCATTATAATTCTTGATGGTGGTCCGTCGTGACGCACTCTTGACATCATAAGTAATCTTGATAGCGGCCCGCCGTGGTGCACTCTTGACTAGTAATCTTGATAAGTAAGTCTAGCATGTAATCTTGAATGCTGTTGCGACGGCTATCTTAAAATGCTGAATAATAACTCGTCTTGACACCGTAGGTGATTATTCTTGAATGTGCTTGTAGAAGCTACCAGTCTTGTCTCGCATCATGTCTAGGACTTGCATCCCTGGTTACCACGGTCAGGGATTCTTGCTGAATCTGACTAGGTTAATTACTAGATTGATCAAAATAGCCCATATAGAGAGATGTTTCCAGTTACAGGCGATCCCGTTATCTGGGCGCCTTGAGTGGACTTGTAGCCTGTCGTCGAGTAGGGCATATTTCCAGCCCACTGTCATGTGGGGTACTTCTTGAAACAAGTAATATGTACACTGTCATGTGTTGCACTCCAAGTCACCTAATAATTCTTGATAACTCTTACATGAATCTCGCCTGGATAACCTGGATAGCTGCAGGGCTTGTGACTGCCGGAACATCTCATTGCATCTTGCTATTAACTAGGCTTGTGATAACCCTAGTTAGTTAAAGTATCAAGCCGTACTCTTTGCTTGGCCGTGAATGTTAGATGGAGTCCAATCCTGTCTAGTCTTGTCTAGATCCAGTACATGGCTATCTCAGGACATGCTTGCTTACGCTTTACTCTTAGCAATAAATGGCTAGAGATCTCCCGTTCTGTTCAGGCGAAGGGTTACAACCCCGGTCCTTGTTTGGTTTAAGGATTGTAACCTGGCTTCCGGAATAGTTCATTCTCCTCTCGTCTTTTGTTTCCTTATTTGTATTTTATGTTTTTCTATTATTATTCTTGTTTATGTTCTGACATGCTAGTTTTAGTTCTTAAGTGAAGCCTCCCTTGTGGTACTTGCTCTTTCTGGGGTCTGACCCAGCTGATTTTGTATGGCCAGATTTTCGAGCAGCACCCGAGGATCTCCCAGCCTTCCAGCCAGATGGTGAACACTAGAAGAAACTCTGGCAACGAGTGGGTTTTATTTTGCTCTCCCACTCTATTGTAAAATTTTTCTTTTGAGGCGTTTAGCCGCCGAGCAAGTGTTAGCTCGTATTGATTATTTATATTTCTTGTCTTTCTAAGGGCTGTAACATGATTAACAAATCCTAGGGTTGATCACGTATGACTGAAACTCTTTCTAGTCCACGCATTTTGTACGACTAGCTTCATGATCATCTGTATATAAAATATATGTGAGGCCTTACTATTGAATATCTGATGATCTAACATCTTGTAACTATTATTACTTGCTTGAGATTGAGACACTTGGCTTGTCCTTGACCATAAGAGACTGATGGCTTGTAGATAAACCCTCATACATCTAGACAGCCGTGACCGTATATCGAGGTGGATTACACTTCTATATACGTAGCTGGTTGTGTCTGCCCCCACTCTCCAGTATTCTGGTTCTGGGGCGTGACACGGTTTAAGTGGTAGCCCATGCAATATCTTGTAAATCAAGATGTGTGAGGGTTTTACCGAATAGATGTCTCAATCAGCACTCGTCTTTGATCTCTACTCACGACTTCTAAATCTCTTAAAATCTTGACCTGATAACCTGTTTAAAATCTTTGATCTATCTTGGTCCTTCCTTATTGTTCCCCATGTCATTACTTCAGTGGCATTATTCATACCGATCATCCGGAAGGAGCTCAACCAGCACCCCAGCAGCAACAAGAAGACCAAGCCCAGCACTCGGGAGTAGCATCCCGAGCCATGCACTCTGATGACCCAGAGCCCCCAGTTCAGCCAGTCCAGCCTGCAGAGTCCGACAACAGGGACTTGATTGGACTTATGAGGGAATTGCTTGCATCACAGGATCGTCGGGGCGATGCCCTGCACTAGACAGTACAAGATGCCATAGGCAGAGTTGGTTACCAAGGGAACAATACAGCTAACAATTTCAAGCGCCTGAACCCTCCCTTCTTTGACGACAGCGAGGACGCGATTGCAGCTGATGCCTGGCTCCAGGACATCGAGATTATCTTGGGAGCAGCCAAGACTCCAGAGAAAGAGAAGGTGGCTGTAGTGCGCCTACAGTTATTGGACTTAGCCCGCACCTTATGGGCGATGTTAGCAGTTGGAGTCCTCAGCACCAGCCCCGACAGCTAGGGCTTTGTCGATTGGAGTTTTCCGAAGGGCGAATTCAGTTACATCGGTTTAGCATTCAACACCGTTATACCCTCAGCGACAGAAGCAGAAGCTGTCTTTCGCAATGGGCTGCACTCATTGTGGAAAGCCAGGGCATGTAGTATCAGAATACCGCAGAGCACATGGATTTTGCTTGGCTTGTGGGGCACCGAACCACATGATAGGGTCCTGCCCGAATAGAACCAGTTCATCATCGTCGAACCTAACTAGTCTATCGGTTAGGGGACCAGTCCCAGCACCAGTACAGCAGTAGTACCAGCCTCCGAGTCCATTGCCGCCTCAGGCACAAGCCTTCTATCAGCAGAGACCCCAACAGTATGCCCAGACCCAAGCTCAGATGCAGAACTGGCAGAGAGGTTTCCGGCAGAGTCTCTGCCTTATGCCTTATGCTTTTAAATTCCTTGCTTGCGTGAATGATTGCTTGATTGGTTGCTAGTCATAGATGGCTTATGCTTTAGTATAGCTTGCCCCGACATCTCTAGCCTCTTGATTAAATTTCGAGGACGAAATTCTTTTAAGGTGGGTAGAGTTTTTACTCCCATTTTTCGTTATACGTATTCCAGTGTACGTATACAAATTTTGACCCGTATTTTATTTACTATATTTTTGTATTTCTTTGGCTTGCCTTGATGTATCTTGACTAGGATTGACCTTGGGTTGGGTTGGTCCAACTTGACTTGCTTTGGATGGCTTGGTTTGGTTTATTTTGATGGTTGGTTCAACATGTTGAACCTTCCCCTCTCTTTATAAAACCCAACCACCCCTTTCTCTCTCTTCATTACTTCCATTCATTTCTTCACCTTCTTCTCCATTACTCTCCCACCAACCTAGAGAGCTTAGGCAAATTTAATCTTGCTTCACGTTGGATCTTAGATTTTATTTTTCCATTATCTTCCCCTCTTGATTCTAAGCCTCTTTCGAACTTGGAGTTCTTGGGTTAGATGAAGGGATCTTTGTAGATCTAAGTTTGTGTCATTTTTGGTTTTCTTGGATTTTGTTCTATCAAATTTCATTATTTTCATATTTTGATTGTTCTATGTTATAGAGAATTCGATTTCGCTCAAAATGGACCTTTGAAAACCCGGATTTCGAGTTATTTTGAATTATTTATGGACTTTGGAAGTTCGTAAGTTCCATGGCCATCTTTCTCGAATTTTTGGAAAAGATGTACAATCTGGCCGCATGTGTCCTGCGGACCGACTTGAGTCTGTGGACCGTATGCATGCATTCTTGACCGTATGAACCCCTTGACCGCATGAGTCCTGCGGACCGCATGAGTCTGCGGACCGCATGCATGAATCCTTGACCGCATGAACCCCTTGACCGCATGAGTCCTGCGGACTGCATGAGTCTGCGGACCACATGCATGAATCCTTGACCGCATGAATCCCTTGACCGCATGAGTTTTGCGGACCGTATGAGTCTGCGGACCGCATGCATGAATCCTTGACCGCATGTATTCTTGGCCGCATGCAGTCCTGTGAACCGCTTGTTTGGGCCACATGTATTCTTGGCCGCATGCAGTCTTACAGACCACATGTTTGGGCCACATGCAGTCCTACGGACCGCATGTAATCTCGGCCGCATGTAGTCCTGCGGACCGCATGTTTGGTCCGCATGTAATCTTGGCCGCATGCAGTCATGCGGACCGCATGTTTGGGCTGTATGTATTCTTGGTCGCATGCAGTCCTGCGGACCGCATGTTTGGGCCGCAAGTATTCCTTGGCCGCATGAGTCCTTGGCCGCATGCCTTGGCCGCATGCTTCCTTGGTCCCCATGCCCTTGTCCCTTACATGTTCTTTTATTATTATATTATTTTATGTTTTAAATTGCTTACATCTTATACTCAGCCTAACTTGTGGCTATCCGATTTGATGATTGTGAATCTTGGGCATAGCTTGTCTTAGTTGAACCATAATCATGGCATGATCACATGAACACGATATAACAACATGACATGATAACTATTAAATAGTGACCCGTCGTGGTGCACTCTTGACAAGCAACCTTGGCATGATAATTTTTTATGGTGGTCCGTCGCGACGCACTCTTGAAATGATAAGTAATCTTGATAGTGGCCCGTCGTGGTGCACTCTTGACTGTAATCTTGATAAGTAAGTCTAGCATGTAATCTTGAATGCTGTTGCGACGGCTATCTTGACATGCTGAATAATAACTCGTCTTGACACCGTGGGTGATTGTTCTTGAATGTGCTTGTATAAGCTACCAGTCTTGTCTCGCATCATGTCTAGGACTTACATCCCTGGTTGCCACGGTCAGGGATTCATGCTGAATCTGACTAGGTTAATTACTAGATTGATCAAAGTAGCTCATATAGAGAGATATTTTCAGTTACAGGCGATCCCGTTATCTGGGCGCCTTGAGTGGACTTGTGGCCTGCCGTCGAGTAGGACACATTTCCAGTCCACTGTCATGTGGGGCACTTCTTGAAACAAGTAATATGCACACTGTCATGTGTTGCATTCCAAGTCACCTAATAATTCTTGATAACTCTTACATGAATCTCGCCTGGATAACCTGGATAGCTGCAGGGCTTGTGACTGCCAGAACATCTCATTGCATCTTGCTAGTAACTAAGCTTGTGATAACCCTAGTTAGTTAAAGTATCAAGTCGTACTCTTTTGCTTGGCCGTGAATGTTGGATGGAGTCCAATCCTGTCTAGTCTTGTTTAGATCCAGTACATGACTATCTCAGGACATGCTTGCTTACGCTTTACTCTTAGCAATAAATTGCTAGAGACCCGATTCTGTTCAGGCGAAGGGTTACAACCCCGGTCCTTGTTTGGTTTAAGGATTGTAACCTGGCTTCCGGAATAGTTCCTTCTCCTCTCGTCATTTATTGCCTTATTTGTATTTCATATTTTCCCATTATTATTCTTGTTTAAGTTTTGATATACTGGTTTTAGTTCTTAAGTGAAGCCTCCCTTGTGGCACTTGCTCTTTTTGGGGTCTGATCCAGCTAGATTTGTATGGCCAGATTTTGGAGCAGCACCCGATGATCTTCCAGCCTTCCAGCCAGATGGTGAACACTAGAAGAAACTCTGACAACGAGTGGGTTTTATTTTGCTCTCCCGCTCTATTTTAAAATTTTTCTTTTGAGGATTTTAGCCGCCGAGTAAGTGTTAGCTCTTATATTTCTTGTCTGCCTAAGGGCTGTAACATGATTAACAAATCCTAGGGTTGATGATGTATGACTGAAACTCTTGCTAGTCCACGCATTTTGTACGACTAGCTTCATGATCATCTGTATATGAAATGTATGGGATGCCATACTATTGAATATCTGATGGTCTAACATCTTGTAACTATTATTACTTGCTTGAGATTGAGACACTAGGCTTGTTCTTGACCATAAAAGACTGATGGCTTGTAGATAAACCCTCATACATCTAGACAGCCGTGACCGTATATCGAGGTGGATTACACTTTTATATACGTAGCTGGCTGTGTCTGCCTCCGTTCTCCAGTATTCTGGTTCTGGGGCGTGACAAACTAAAACAGAAACAATAGCAAGACTGCATCTAACTAGTGAGTTGAAATACCACTTTCGACATATGAATGGCTATGGAATAAATCTGGCCAACCGCACGTGTCGTGTGTGGCTGCTATCATTCACGATTAGACCAATGGGATGAAAATGGTAGTTCACACGTCTACTAATATATTTTTCCCGTCCGACTAGTACCCATGGATTCAAACAAGTCACGAACGCGGTAATACATTAGTCACAAAAAATAACATGTAAAAAATCCATAAACTACTACATCGTGTAACCATCGTGTCGAGAATCTAACAGACAATCAATGTAAAACAATACTAAATATATGAATCATAGAAGTTATCAAATTTGAAAACTATCAAAAAATGTACTCGTCTGGGATCCTTTGCTGGTGAAACTGATAATCCCGTTGTGTCCAGGATAGTCCACTTGGTTAGGGTCGATGTGAAGGTGTCCAAATTCGTCAAAGAAATATGAAGTATGGTTAGGTTTGTCATGATCAAGATTAATTCCAAGGGAAGAAATCCCCAAGAGAAAATAGAAATGTTTCTAAACTATTTAGAAACTATGAATAATATTTTGGAAAATATATTTTATTAATCAAAATAATTCTCTTTGATAAAAACTTGAGCTAGAAAATCAATTTAAGGCTAAAACCTAATTTGTCAAATATACTATCTTAGGTCAAACTATATTTGACTAGTGAAAAATACTCGAAACGATAAAAATCATATTTTTAGGTCAAAAATATATTTATTAAAAATAACTATGTTAATGATGATGATAATAATATTTAAGTTAAAAACCATATTTAACTAGATAGAAAAATATTATATTATTTTTAAGGTCGAGAAGCTATATTTAAAACACCCAAAAATATTGTATTAATATATTAAGCTTCGAAATCCAAGTTGAAATTACATATAAGGCCTGAACTCAATACTATCATTTTGTCACAAAATAAGTTTTTATAAAATTATTTACTATATTTATTTAGTCAAAATCCATATTTAAAATACCCTAAAATAATACATTAATACGATTTAGAGATATATATACATTATTAATAAATAATACTTTAGATACTAGAAACCAATGATAATAATAATTAATAAATAACAAATAATACTAATAATAGTAACAGAATTATAAAAGTAATAATAAGGATAATAGATAGAAGCGTTATAAAAATATTACATACAATACATACTATACATATGTATATATATATGTAATGTATACTGACATTTTAGTCAAAATAATAGTAAAGTAATATAATAAAATAAAGCAATTACACCCCTTTCTTTCCATTACTGAAAACAATCAGAAGAAAGAGAAAGAAGAAACTATAGAGGACTCCAAAACTCCAGAGGAAGGAAGAGAGCACATAAGTAGAGGATGAAGAAAAAGAAGAGGGAGGGACTCGATGGAGAGAGAGAACATTTGGAAGGGTGAAGAAGTACTCACCAAGCTCTCTGCTCGAGAAGGCTCGCCGCCAGTGCCGGGTGGAGCTGCATTCGTTGCTCGCCGTCTGGAGTGGGGGCGATGACCACTGCCGCTACATGGAGGCAGACGCACAGTGCCCAGCGCTGCCGAGGGCGCAGACGCACGCGTTGGGCGAGCGACGGATGAGATCGGACATGGCATGGCGGTGGACTTCAACGGCTGCTAGGGGCAGATAAGAGTGGTGGCCATGGCAAGGAAGAAGGCGGCTGTGGCTGACCGATCGCAGGTGGCGGCCTGGCTCTGTATCGGGACCGTAGTCGGGCGTGGGAACGCGGCGATGAGTGCTCCCGACGCACTGGAGGAGAAGATTGAGGAGGGATATGGCTGGCCGTGGTGGTGCTTGGTGGAAGGAGTTGAGTCTAAGGATTTGGTTGGGGAAGGAGGGCTAGGCGCCGATGGCTCGAGTCAGGGACGAGCAATTAGTCTCCAACGACACCGATTGGCCTGGAGGCGGTCGAGGGCTAGAAGGTCGGTCCCACAAGGTGGAGGGAGGAAATATCCATGGCGACGCTGCCTCCTCGTGTGCGCGGGTCACGGCTCTTAGTGGTGATGGTATTGGTTTGGCCCGGGGGCAATTTGATAGTGGTGGTACTGGCGATGGTCGGGGCTACGGTGGGATATTCGGCTGCGGCATGGATGGTTGGGGTGGCATGACGGTGGACAAGGCTTGTGGGATCGACATGACGAGTCAACAGCTGGTAAGCGGTGGTGTTGGGGGTGGTGATGCGAGTCTGGTATTGCCGATGGTGGAGGCTGTATTGATGCTGGGACAGGAAGGTGGCCGGGGTGGCAGGGGAGGTTGTATACAGGGGGTTGGCGAGGAGGACAGTGGTGATTGGGATGTCAAGCAGGGCGGATGTCGGAGCCGCCGACAGTATCACCTCTGAAGGTGTCGAGAGGACACGGTGACACTGTAGAAATTTGGGATTAGTGTTAGGGTTAGGGTTAGAAATTAGAGATTAGGGGATTATGTGGGATTTGGAAATTAGGGTTAGGGATTGCTGTGTTGGGGTTGAGAATATTTTGTGAAAAAAATAAAAGGAACTCCCCTTTATATAGAAGTAGGGGATTCCTAAATAAGGTAGGACTAAATCTTTCTATGATTAAAACAAACAAATCTAAATCAATTCATACTGATTTAAAATAATACTGGATATTATTCATACTTTTAAAATACATTTGGCTAAATCCAAAATTAATATTTGTAACAATAATACCTTTAAAAAAATAATATTCAATATTATGAAATACTATTGAAACACATTTTGTAAATTCAAATCACTCAAATAATTCTAGTAATATATTTTATAGATATAAGATATCTTCTAAATAGATTTGGCAATTATCCTTTCCTTTCTAATTTAAATCAAATAAACCTTTAAACTAAGATTAATCTAAATCATAATCCATTAATTAATTAAAATCAATACTAATTTAAATAAATATTTTGCCATTCCAAAAATATAAATATCATTACTTTTTCAACCATAAAATATTTTTCCAACACGAAATATTTATATAATAATTAAAATAAATAAAATTTTCTAACTAGAAAATATTTAAACTAAAATAAAATAAATAGAAAAATTTCAAAAAAAATCGGGAAGAGGAGTTACATAGCCGGCCACATGTCGGAACAGTATTTCAAATCACACAGTTTACTAGTTGTGCATCCTTATTTCATTATCTGACTCTGTGATTAGTTATATTTATTATATGAATCTCATAGTTTCTCATGTTGTAGTTGCATTTCATTACAGTGTTTATTACATTGTCTGGTTTAGTTAACTATTTATTTTTATACTTTATTGCTTATTGTGTGACATTATACGTGGATGTACTTTGCTCCTTTTCTGACTGGAACGTTGTCTACTAGGTGATAGCAGGTTAGCATGGAGGAATGCCTTGGAGGATTTAGAATAAATTTAGATCATTGATGTATCTTCATAATGAATATTATTTCGAGGATTTGTCGAATTTGTCTCCGGGATGAGATAGACATATATCGTGTACAAAAAGAGATATAGTGGACTGGATCGTGTGAGTGTGTGCTCAGCTGTTTTCGCTTTCTAGTTCTGTGATTGAGCATAGATCGATATCATAATCATTTGGTAATTTTTAAGGTCTAGACGGCTAACTACAGCTGATTCTGCGGCGTAGACTGGACGCGCTCATAATCCATACCCGATCATGCGGACGCGGGGCGTGACATAAAGACAGCGAACCTGCTGCAATTTTATGATGGGTTCAGTTGGATAAGGGCTCAGATTCGTCTTTGTGTCAACCACGAAAGATGTCTGGGCTGCTCTGGGGGCTTGTTGGGGTCGAAGAGGGATGTCTTGGCTTGGCAACGAACCTTTTTGGAGGGTAATGGGAGGTCGGGAAATGTGCGGACGATAATAATCTCCAACAACAGCAGTAGGGGTGGCCATGACTGTAACGCCCCAGTCCCAAAATACGTATGACTAGGTACGTAAACATGCCAGTAGTGTAATAAATATACGTAAGCTATAAAGGCAATATAACCAGCCAACTAATCTCATCCACAAAATAAAGGAATAAAAATTTTTATTAATCATTTATGATAGTCATTTGAACAAACTGCTGGATGGAGACACATCTACTACCAACATGAAATCAGAAAGAAGGAAATAACAAAATGAAGAATGTGAGCAGCAAATGACGATCCAAGAGCATGTCATCTTCGATAGGAAGGAGAAGACCACGATCTTGTCTGAAACTCCTGTAGAAAATCAAATACACACACACACACACACACGCACACACACACACACACACACACACACACACACACACACACACACACACCCCCACACACACACCCACACACCTAGAGAGATCACCAGGTCCTCATAGGGATGTAAAGAGATACAGAAAAGCATGCCATATAACTGAATATAAATTGCTCAACAATAAGCAATCAGATCATAACATAGTCCAATACTCCACCCTTGAATAGCGTACCATCCCCCAACCAAACAAGGCCATGAGATGTCATCCTAATCCATGATGAAGTATCTTTCCATGTCATAATCCGATATAGTATCCGAACCACAACAAGGTTCAGTATTCTGTCACCGAAGCAGTGAACCACACCTAGAACCAAACAAGGACAAGATGTGGCACACTAGTTTGCGATAAGATACTATTCCAAGCCACGATCAGGTACAAGTACACAAGATAGGGTCGCCTAACAATTCTATGTGTATGCAATTTAAGAACAAACCTCCAACGCATGGGCTCTCTGGCTAAAAATAGGATCGACATATTCTCCACTTGGGCACTAGGGGCCTAAAGCATAACGTTCAGCGAAGTGATAGTGTCACGACCCACACCAAGTAAAAGGGCACGAGATCGTGGTTACGCCCAGCCTACGCCGCAGTGTCGACGGTAGAACGCTGTCCTAGGTCTCAACAATCACTAAACACAGTATAATGTACCTGTCTAATATAGATATACTCTCCAAATGGAGGACAATCTCAGAAGGATACAACTCA
Organism: Iris pallida; assembly: GCA_029216955.1. Classification (NCBI taxonomy): domain Eukaryota; kingdom Viridiplantae; phylum Streptophyta; class Magnoliopsida; order Asparagales; family Iridaceae; genus Iris; species Iris pallida. The sequence goes on from JANAVB010030220.1 coordinate 6,808,094, forward strand.
ATCACAAAGTAACTAAAGATGGATATCAACACGAAATGGAATAGATAGAAAGATCTCAAAGTTTAATACAAATCCAGAATTGAAAAAGAGCTAAGTGTTATCAACACAACATACAGAGTACGAAATAAATACATAACAAGTAGCTGGAGAAAATACAAGTAAAAGTCCTAGCAGTCTAATCTAGGAACTAAAGGTGTCTCCTCTAGGCTAGCTAGATCCTCCTGACGACCCAAGTAATCCTCCAGGTTCTCTGTAAAATTTTGTCAACATATCCAGTCAGGATTGGAATGAATACATAACTCTGAAAGCAGTTCCAAAATATGGTAGAAAATATAGAGCTAACAATAGAATAAAGTACATGACGTGCTGTAAAGAGAAGTACAAAAATACAGGAGATATAGATACATAAACTGAGTACATGAAATAGAATAGAGAATCTATGAACTGTAAATAATATAAGTGTTTCAGAGCACAAGATGGTTATGTGATCGATTTAGGTTTCACATGAGTAATCTATGGTAACTCTATTATATGTGAGGGTATAATAGACATATACATGAGTGCACTAGAGGAGTTTAATCACATAACCACTTCTACTCCCTTCTACCCCAATCAATACACAAGGATCCGATCACATTACATTACGTACATGATTGTTAGTTATACATGAAGCATATGTGAGCACATGAGTATACATGAGAGCACATGAGAGTACATGAGAGCACATGAGAGCACATGGATATACATGAAAAATACGAGTACAAGGAGTACATGATGCACATGATAAAGTACATGAACATGAAATACCCGATACACCCGTTAAGGGGATAACATCTCATGACAAGATCCATATAGTACTGATTCGTGTTAACAATGTGTCAACATCAAGTAAAGTAGTCTAGAGCAGGCAATAATACTATCATGAATTAAAAACTAACAGAGATTGTACTCGCCTGATATCCTGAGCAACTGATGTGTATCGGTGTTCGAACTGGAGTCACAAAGTTCTATTATGAGAAATTGGGTTATAGAGTGTTCTAGAGTAATCAACTGATTCAAATATGATATCTACATGCTGTTAGGCCTTTTCTAGGTCAGAGAGTCAACTTGGGTCAACTCTAGTCAAATTGAGTCAAACTTCAGCTATTTGGTCAAATATGGGTCAACCTTGGTTCTTGCTCTATACATTGGGTATTGGGACTATACTCTAAGTTTTAGGTCATAATTTGGATAGGGTATAATGGTGTCAATACTAAATCTAATACATTGCTTCACATACACACACACTTGTACTACAAACCTTGCATCATGACTATAGGGTATACTTTCTAACCCTTATCCACTAAAAATATGGGTATATAATTGTAATATATAATTGTATACATAACTGGTTTTTGTCTATAGCCTAATATACATGATGGGGACAAAACAAGCTATACTAGGTTTGAACATATGGGCAAGGGTTGACCTTATATGATTTTGAACTAAATCATAACCAAATAGGGCTGCCACTTGGGATGAGGACAGAGAATGGATATGAATACATGTCTATCCCAAAACTGGGACTGGACATCTATGCAATGATGACTGATCAATAATTAGAACAAAACATGGGCTGATACTCTAATGGACTGGACTGAAGATGCATGCTCCCAAAGGAAACTGAACCTATTACTACTATAGAGGAGCATGACAGCATATATGTGGATAAAACAACTATGAATAGAGGACATCACATTGCTCCTATGAGGGACATGTTCATGTCTGAACAATAGGACAGATCAATAACTCATACAAGGCTAATTGATACAGAGGATAAGGTGGACTGGATCATGTGAATGCAGGACAGATAACTAAGGAGGCTAAACAATGGTTAAATGCAGTGAACTGGGAAAATGGATATCTATTATTGATCGATACCTCCTTGATGCAGGACAAATAATGGGTGTCTGAAACATCAATGGTAAAGAAAGGATGCTAAGATATGCAGTGAACTAAGGAAAGATATGCAGTACAGACCCTATCAAGGACTGATTTCTATTAAAATGTTAGGCCACAAGATTGATGTGAGCCTTAATTTGGATCTGAAAGAATGAATACTAGATGAACTTGGGATTGCAATTAAAGGAGTTTGGGCTGTTGTGAAGTTCCTGGACTGCATCAAAATAATGCAGGGAACCCATATTGAATGAAGGAAGGGTAATATGACATGGCTAATGGAGTATTCAATATCTAAACTATTAGTATTATGGTATGGTCTCAAACATTCAAAAGGATAGTTACAATTGGTCTGAAACTAAGAGATAACTAGATAGAAAGTACTATAGGTTGTTCCCAACCATTCAAGAAACATATACATGGAGGGTGGACTGAACAATGACATCTGATACTAAAGTAATCTATACCCGAGCCCCTACCAAAATCTCATTAGTGATAGTCCAAAAATTGACTAAACATACATATGGGGCAGAACATATGTAGGGGACTAGAGCAGTATGATACAGGACAAAAGAATATAGGGCAGTGAAAACTTGGGACTAATCATGATGGCTCATACAGAATGTACCAACTGCTTCTAAGACCAATACATTCAAATCTGAAACATAGTTAAGGAATGGGTGGGACTGAACAAAAATGTAAGTAGAATAGGAATACTGACTATCATGGCAGGTAATTTCCCCACACAAGCCTCTACTGGTACTAAGAAGGTACTAACCTATTACTTATCTAGGTACAAGACTCGAACAGGAGAAACATGGCAGTTAACATCAAACCTCACCCCACTGAGGTCTGAATCATAAATACAGAACATGAACTAACCAAAAGACTAATACATAACACTTTGGGTCTGAAGGTTCAGTTCAGAATGAACTTTATAGGGCAGTAGAGTTTGGACAGAACACTAATGGATATACATGGCACGCAATAGGGATTGGACACATAATACATGGTATGGATTGGCCAGTGCATCAAATGGACAATAAGAATAAAGGGATCTGAACAAAGGATATGGGCAGATACATTTGAATGAAACACTAAAAGAAATACAATGAGTTGTGACTGGGATGAAGTAATGGTTGTTAATGAAATGATGGATGAGACTGAACAGTAGCAATCACAGACAGAGCCAAGGAATGGCTGCACATGTTACGGGGACTCAGTGTTTGAAGGATGATGCAATGCAGGATCTGGACAAAAAATCTAAGATGATGCAGGGAGTGTGGTATTGGGACATGTAACCTCTTTTCCTGAAACTTTGAAAATATTTTTCTATTTTTTATTTAAATTAAATAGTATTTTTGGAATTTATAAATATTTTAATTAAATAGTTATTATGATATATGGCCTTAGTCATAGTTAAGTTTTGGAGTGCAAGGTGACTAGAAATCATGGCAGTGGCGTGCTTTGACTAGTGTATTAGCCGTGGTAGGGAAGGCCGAGCCATATGTGTGTTCTAACTAGGAAAACCATTCAAAGTTGCGACTTGACCCCTATAAATAATTTAATTAGTTATTTATTGATATTAAGACTTTTAGGAAATTCTGTTGTATCAAACTAGCCCGGACTCGACCCGAACTGAGCTCAAGCCCATGTAGTCATGCAGTGTGTCCAAAGACGCCCATGTAGACGTATAGTGCGTACAAAGATGTCCATATCGATATATTTTTATGTGTCTATTTTGTACGTAATTTTTGGACTAATAATTATTTTCTAAATAATTGTTATATCCAATATAAAAGCTATATGATATTAAATAAATATTTATTACAGAAACCTTTCCTAAAATACTACTACAAACCTATAGATTGATTTCTATTCAATGTGTATACATATTTGAGTATATACCTACATGAATTCGTATTAGGATTTTGTCTATATATATATATATATATATATATATATATATGTAAGAAATGCCTAACAAAGTATATTATAGGATAATTATAAAATATATTTTCTTGAATAACATAGTATAATTATTTTATGTACATGTATATTAAATACGTTGTATTGTATATAGATAGTTATATACTAATTATATATATATATATATATATATATATATATATATATATATATATATATATATATATATATATATATATATATATATATATATATATATATATTATATGGATATATTATACACATTTATGTGTTTGTATATGTATATATATCACCCTTAGATAATATATACTTATATAGTAGAAAAAGAGAATAGAAATAGAATAAAAATAAAATAAATGAAAACCAGCCCAGCCAAACCCGAGCTCGCACAGTAACCCAACCCTCCCTCTCTGTTCCGTATATAAAACGAATGAGAAAAATAAGAGAAGAGGCAAAACCCTAGCCAAATCCCCTCGCGACCCCCCTGCTACCCTAGCGCACACCCCGACGACCTTGTTGTCGTCGCGTGCTGCCACGTAAGCCGTCAGAGCATCGACCAAGCGCATGGCAGTGGCAGCCACAACAACAAGCATCGACAGAGGTTGCAGCGGAGAGGGCCCCTTCATGCAGCGATATCTCACCCATCGATCAATTGTTTCTCGAACAAATTTCTCTGGTACGTAGACAATATAACCACCTTTGTGTCCCTTCAATTATCTTAATTTGATTCGTGATGTATACGACAAAAATCGAGTTCCAAATCGAGGAAAAAACTCAATTTTTGGATGTTAGAGACTGTCCTAGAACCCCAACTTTGGAGGCCTATTTCGGTCGAACCATTGATCAATTTTGATCCACCTGAATAGACTTGTATTCAAACTATAGGGCTACAAAACCCTTCTGGTAGATTTAGTTTTCACCTAGTGTACAACGATTAATTCATTAGTAAAGTTTAGGAAAAACAGCTTTCGAAAAACCCCAAAACTTAGAAATTTTACCGATACGACGTACGCCACGACAATTCGGGCAAATTGATTGTGAACCACTTGTATCGAAGGGTGCGTATGGACTTCGTGCACGTATAGGATTTGATGGAATTTGAATTGGTTGAGTGTATGCGACGAATTTGATACGTATCTGTCAAAATTTACTATATCGATCTTTTTGTAAACTAGCCAATTACTTTGTGCACGTTCGTCAAATCGAGACAAAACTTGTGCCAACAGGACCATATTATTTTTTTGGTCATGTATGCCAAGTTTGGTCCGATTCTAAGAAGGTCGATCAGAACGCTGTTTTGGCGGGCCTGCGACCCGTATGCACGGCCTGCCGGTTGGGTTCGTATCGTCAAAATGAATTCATAGACATATAGTTTGATGACTTTAAAGACCGTAGGTATTGGCACGCTTTTTGGTGCAAAGCGGATCCGACGACGGACATCGTTTTGACCCAAAATTACGGTTTTGCCCCTGTGTCCAGAATTGGACTTATGGATAGGCTATCATAGTTAATTAGACTATTCTGAATACGTTGGTAATATCTGTTTCAACATTCGAAGGCGTTTGCAGGAGTTGGAATTATGTGACTCTTTGATTGACGAATTGTTTGCGGGTCATGTTGCTACCACCAGACAAGTATACCTTACTTCCCTCTACAGTTATTGCATGCTTATATTCTTTATCTTTTAGTTGTATGTCATCATTTGGTTTCTCTTGATTGTTTTGGTTTATATGCTTTCTTCATGTCATGTATATTAGTTTAGCTGTCTCGTTTATATACCGTCATTGTCGAGAGTTTGACATTATAGTTTATACTAGAGTTGTCCTTACATGTACCTTGACTGAGTCGTACCATGTCGTTACATGTACCTTGACTAAGTCGTATCGTGTCATAGAATGAGTACGTTATAACTGAACTGCTATTTCCTATTTTTGTTTTCTCAACCTGCAAGTCCACACTCGGGGCGAGGGCTGATTGTTTGCACCTGCGAGTCCACACTCATGACGAGGGAGATTGTCGTAAACTAACCTGCGAGTCCACACTTGGGGCGAGGGTTAGTAATTTTTTCAAACCTATGAGTCCACACTCGGGACGAGGGTTTAGTATCCGTTGATCTCTTGTTCACTTGTTTCTTCCAGCAGTTCATTTATGCGTAGTTGTTCTTGTGTCCGTGTTCATAGTCACTTATCATTGTCTGTCTCTTCCCTGCTTATTTCTTATGCATATTTTATATATCTTGCTAGTCCCCTGAGGACCTGATGATCTCTTCAGGTAGTTGATTGCACGGAGTTAGTTAGATGATCATGATGGTAGTTGATTACATCTGCATGATTCATGTATTTGCTAGTGATATTACTTTGTTATCCTCTTGTGCTTTATATTTCTTATTATGACACATTCTGCTTGTTAGCCTAGTTTATAGACTTATGCTATTTTTTTGGAGTCTAATCGGATATATATGCTAGTGGGCTGCAGACCATGACTCATAATGTTCATTCTTGTTTTATATTCTTTTTGTGAATTGAGAAATAGTTTAACTTACCATATTAGACATGATACCCTATTCTGGACAACGTATACGTATTCGAGTTGGACTAGAGTTCGCTTGATACGTAGCTAGCTTTAGCACGCACTCGTATCCCGAAAAGTGGGTACGGGTCATGACAGGACAGTAGTGAATGGCAAGGGAAATCAGAACAGCAATGCCCTAAGGGCAGGTCAAAACAATGAAGCAATGAACTAACATTATGAACCCGAGCCTCCCTATGTCGAAATACTCCCACCAAATCAATCCAAATCACAAGATAACGGTCCACATACAAATCACAGTAATTTACCATCAATATTATCTAATTACAATTGAAATTAAAGCAATAAAAGTCCTAAGAGACATTTCACCAACTTGATGTGCGTATCCGATACTCTCGTGATATGCACCTCAAACGAATCCAAACTTGACCCAAACTCTTCCTAAAGCCACGGGGACCCTAAATGAATGCATCTACATTAAGAAATGTTAAATTAGAGGGTGTTTAGAGGCTCTTACCACTTGAGAGATGGATCCTCAAGGAACAAAATTAAGGTGAGATCTCCTTCAACTTTCAATGGCCAAATTGCTCCAATAGGCTCCCTACTAGCCAAGAGAGGCTTCCTCTCTTCAAGGGGAAGAGATTGCAATTGGTTTGGGGCAATTTGGATGAGAAATGGTTGTAGGAGAAATTTGGGGGAAACTCCTAAAATTAGGGTTTGATATGAAATGAAAGGAGGAAGAAGATGAATGAGTGTTATAAATAGGAATGGAAGAGCTAGGTGGCCGGCCATGATAGTTTCTAGGGTTTAGGTTGGGTGCATTTGGCTAAGGGCCTCTCCTAATGTGTCATTTCAAGCCTTTTAAGAAAGAGGCCCAAAATAGCTAAATGTCTAAGTCAATTAATAGCCTCTACAAGATATTCTAGATAATTTAGAGTCTAATTAACAAGTCTAATCTTACTAAGTTTCTATGGTCATGGTTAACATCTATCTAATGTGGTTCTAAGGTTTCCCCAATTAATGATACTATCACAATGCATTAATTAAATAATATTAAAATAATAAAAAATTTACCAATTTATGTCACTAAGATTATTTAATCCATTAAATAATAACTAAATAATCAAATTTCAAAAAAAAGTTTAAAAATATCCTAATTTTAGAAAAGTGGTAGTTACAATCCTACCTCCCTTAGAAAAATTTTGAACTCGAAATTTAAGTTGGTCGTGCTCTTCTTAAGGTCATTCCCCCAACAATTACTACCAAAATAAGTTATATTATCGACAAAATTAGCGACGTTTATTGAAAACGTCGCTACCATTAAGGGAATTAGCGACGCATAAATAAAATGTCGCTGATCGTCGCTATCAGCGACGATCAGCGACGTTACTGCGACGTCTTTTAAGTTAAAAAATAACGTTGCTGATAAGTCGGTGAACGTCGCTAATTTGACTAGTAATAGCGACGTTTACCGACGTAAGTGTTTTTATGTCGCTAATATCAAATAATAGCGACGTTTACCGACGTCTTTAGTGACGTCGCTAATGTTTTTAATATAGGGTTCCGACTTCATTTCTTTCCCCCCACTCGTTCCCCAAAAATTTCAAACCCCCTCCACTCGTTCGACCACCGCGCGCCTTGCCCATCGCCGGAGCCCGACGTCCACCACCTCCAGCCACCTCCACCACCTCTAGCCATCGTCACTCCCCTCGCCATTTTCGGAGCCCGACAACCGTTCGCTGACCCCTCTCTCTCCACTAGGCTCCTTCTCCTCTCTGGCCACCCCTCGTCGGTCAACGCCCCTCCCCTCCTGCCACCCCTCCTCGTTGATCAGGTAAACCCTAACCCTAATCGGACACACATACACACGGACACATACATACAGACACATACATACGGACACAGACGGTTTAGATCAAAATATGATGGACAGTTGCAACATAAGGTTTAGATCAGGTTCGGAAACTAAAACTTGAAATGAATGTTTTGACACTATTATTTGCTTCTTTTCAAATGACCGATGGCATCAAAGCAACTAGGGCTATCGAATTTGGAAACTAATTGCCTCAGCATGATTAACAATAATGTTGATACTGCTTGTCATAACATTACAATACTGCAGCATATGAAACATAAAGCTGCTACCATAAAAATTGTAATCCTGTAACAGATGAAACTTGAAACTACACAAGACTAATTTCTGCAAGGGAGATGAGACTTTTAAATGGACTTCTTGAGCTTCTATGGGTTCAATATCAATCAAAACAACATGTCAATTACATAAAGATAGCGCAAGTTGAATATAATTTATAAACACAAAAGGCATGCTTTTGGTGATAACAATTTCATCTTTCATTCAAAAGCTAAGGTGGAAGTCATACTCCGACAAGTCTGATAAAAGCCACAACATCTATACTATGGGTTTACAGAAATGTGCTGAAGGAGGCATGAATGGCAAATTTTAAGCTGCTCAGAACTTCCAGTATTATATGCTTGCTTCACTGCTACCCAACCTGTAGAATGCTAGTTCAATCCCCATGAATGGTATATCTATCCCATTTCCTTGTTGGATCATATATCTAGAGAACATAATAAAAGCATGACAAAGGTTAAAGCAAAAACAGATGTGCCCCAAGAAAGAATTTTTTTGGCAATGAAGCTCAAAGCAAAGTGTTCCTATGGTCCTCAAAATTTTCAATCGACAAAGCAACAGTTAACTTCAAGAAGAGATGTACCTCCCATCTAGAGGCAGGAAATATATGCTTGTTCTTTTCATACCAATGCCTCTCAACCACCTTTCCAGTATGGGACTGCAATAAGATAAAATTAGCATGCAAACAACTATTTTGCTAAGCCCCTCCTGTCTATTTTCTTGGTCTCAACTTGCTTCGAGTCTTTGAACCTATGTTGTCGGAGAATAGAAAGCGCATACTCCATGGAATGGACTGGCCTTACATGCAAGTCGTATGTGATTATGTATCTTTTCGCTCCTTTCACAAACACGCCATCCTTAATGTTGCCTCTATCTGAAACCTGCTCCCGACCATATTCAATCACACATAATTTTTTACTGTATGTAGTATATATATATCATATAGGATATATTTGTATATATACTAAGTTTGGGGTTAAGGCCTCGTTTGGTTCACGAAAAGGAAATAAATTCCCTTGTATTTTCCATAGGAATGGGAAAGTAGGATTCCTGTCACATTTTCTTTTCGTTGTTTGGTAAAACAAGGAAAGCACCTAGAAAAGACCATTTGATTTGTAATAAATGTTCCAATAATATAGCAATGTTCCAATAATATCCTTACCTTTTAAAATAAAAATAACATTATAAAAAAAACATTAATGGTAAAACAAGTAATAACACATGGTTACTTTTGTCATAAGTTTTGTAATAAATATTGGGAAAGGAGGAGGGAAAATGAATCCCATGGGTCATGAGTGGTTGAACTTAGGATTGATTTGGTCTTGGTACCTTATATGCAACTTTGACCTTTAGGTTCTAGTATCAATTCGAGTATCTAGATATTGCCCCAATAACTGAACTTGGTCGATATATATCCTATATATATTCTTTTCTCTATCCAGTATACATGGTACTGCACTCCCTAATACCTATAGTCTGTACTTGACATAGTAACATGATGGCCTATGTCAAGTTGATACAGACGCCACCATTAGGTAGTTGCTTGTGCCCAGATCTGCCCCTTCTAATATATATGTTCTGATACCAAGTATACCATTGGTGCTTTTGAGTATCAATTTTGATACACTATAGCACCCCTCAAAACATTGGTCATATGGTTATGTCATGTGATACACTATTACCACTTGTTGTATCATGATTATATGGAATTCTATTTCAATATTTAGGATATGTCATGATTAATGTGCCTATTACTTTTACAAGTCTTTCAACGATGTGCATGTATCTATCTTACAGAATTATCCTCAAATGGATATGGAGCTGAATTACTATCTGCAAAATCGTTCTTGGATGTACAACCGTCATCACGATGATATGTACGGTGTACGGGATGAATTCATAGAGGGTGTACAGCAGTTCCTGCAGTTTGCCAAGGCGTTCCCTCAGTACATGGACGGTACAAAAATTAAGTGTCCGTGTGTGAGATGTCACAACTTGAAATATCATCCAGAAGTGGAAGTCACGTATCATTTATACTCGAAGGGTTTCACGCCGAATTACTATCAGTGGAGCACGCACGGAGAACTTGTGTCTTTAGCATCGAAGTATGAGCCTTATGTGGATGTCCACAACCATGCTGCTTATGACGATGGGTTGGTGAACATGGTTTTTGATGCGGCGGGGCCTAGTTTCGATCCGGACAATCATGAAATACCTGAAGAGGCACCGAACGCCGATGCTATAAGGTTCATGGAGTTGCTGGAGAATGCAAGGACTCCATTATATCCTGGTTGTGAGGATCATTCACCGTTGGAGGTGGTTACAAGATTGTTGAGCATCAAGTCCGATTTTAATATGTCGCAAGATTGCTACAACCGACTTATGGAGTTGATTATAGAAATATTGTCTGAGGGTGCTAAGTTGCCTAAAGACTTTTACCGGTCTAAGAGGATGGTGAGATCACTCTGGATGGGATACGAGAAAATCGATGCATGTCACAACGGGTGCATGTTGTACTATAAAAATGACAAGGATGAAGACGCCTACAGATTTTGTGGTGCTGATCGCTACAAGGGCAGTGGTAGAGGAAAGTCTGTTGGTACAAGAAAGCCTATCGATTCGATGCACTACTTGTCGTTGACGCCGCGGTTGCAGTGGTTGTTTATGGTGAAGGAAACTGCAGAAAACATGAGTTGACATAAGCAGAAATAGACCGAAGGAGTGTTGGATCACCCATCTGATGGAGAAGCATGAAAGCACTTTGATCGAGAGTATCCAGATTTTGCTTCTGATCTGCGTAATGTCAGATTGGGTCTCTGCTCCGACGGTTTTATCCCATTCTGACTTTCGGGATCCCAGTATTCGTGTTGGCCTGTGATCGTCACTCCATACATTCTACTGCCTTGGATGTGCATGAAGACTCCGTATATGTTCCTCACCGTTATTATCCCAGGTCCGAACAATCCGAAAAGGAACATCGATGTGTATTTACAGCCATTGATTGATGAGTTAAATTAGCTGTGGGAAGTAGGTTCCAACACGTACGATGTTTCTAGAAAATAAAATTTTCAGATGTGGACAACACTTATGTGGACCACCAACAACTTTTCGGCCGATGGAATGTTATCTGGATGGAGCACGCATGGTCGTCTTTCATGTCCGTATTGCATGGACCGTACTAAGGCTTTCCGTTTGAAATACGGAGGCGAACCTTGCTTCTTCGATTGTCATCGACAATTTCTGCCGAAGGATCATCCGTACCGGAGGAATATGAATGCTTTTCGTGCTGGCATTGTGGAGAAGGCTAATCCACAGCCAAGGTGGCCCGGATACACGATATGAGAAGAGGTAAAAGATTTACCGAGAGCTATTGAAGAGCCTGCTAAGGGCTACAAGTGTGACGGATTTGGTCGCACTCATAACTGGACGAAGATGAGTATATTCTAAAATCTTCCATATTGGAGCACCAATCTGATTAGATATAACCTTGATATCATGCATATCGAGAAGAATGTGTTTGACAACATAATTAATACTGTAATGGACCTAAAGGGGAAGACAAAAGACAATCCAAAGGCTAGATTGGACTTAGAAGAAGTATGTAGACGTCCTGCATTGCATTTGATAGAGGAGGGGAATGGGAAGTTGAAGCAGCCTAAGGCAATTTTCTCATTGGAGAAGGAGGATAAAGTGAGACTTTGTAGGTGGATTCAAGGTCTAAAATTTCCAGACGGGTATATTACAAACTTGAGAAGATGCGTCGACCACAAGGAGAACAAACTGGCAGGTATGAAGAGCCATGATTGTCACGTATTCATGGAGAGATTAATTCCGATTGCATTTCGGGAATTCTCATCCTAGGTTGTTTGGGATCCATTGACCGAGCTTAGCATATTCTTCAGAGATTTTTGTTCTACTAAGTTGCTCGTCGATCGTCTAGAAAAGCAGGAGAACCATATTGTGGTAACGCTGTGCAAGCTCGAGAAGGTATTTCTTCCTGGATTCTTCGACTCCATGGAGCATTTTCCAATTCATCTTTCCTATGAGGCACGTGTTGGTGGGCCCGTCGGTTATCGGTGGATGTACCCGTTTGAGCGACATTTGAACCACCTAAAGAGGAAGGTGAAAAACATGGCTCGGGTCGAGGGTTCTATTTGTGAAGCCTATATTCTCGAGGAGATTACAAACTTCTACTCGATGTATTTCAAACATCATGTTGCTACGAATAAAATGAGGGCTCCGAGAAACGACAACGAATATCAAGAATCTAATGATGGAATACTGAAAGTATTCAATGCGTCCGAAAAGCCTTCGGGAAAAATGAAGAAGAGATATTTGAATGACGAAGAGCTAAGGGCTGCTCAGTTGTATATATTACTCAATTGCGACGAGGATGAAGTGGAGGAGCTAGAGGGGTAAGTAATTAATGATGATCTGGTTTACGTCATCTCAATATAATAGTATAAGCTAATATTATACTACTAATCAGCGGTTTATTCGTTGTTATTTTTCAGCACGTATAATGATGAGTTGAGGTCGGTTAGACCCTACCTAACAGACGATAAATTAAAACAAGAAATGAGACATCATTTTTCTTCTTGGTTGAGCGAATATGTAAGCAGCTAAGTAATTACTGGTCTCTTATAATGCAACACGACAATAAATAACTTACTATCTCTTCTTTGGTATTCAAGTCGATCGTCTAATTTCATCCGAGATTGAATTAATTAGAACTCTTGCCAAGGGACCAATTGTTACCGTTAAAATATGGCCAAGTTACTGTGTGAATGGTTTTAGGTTCAAGTCAACAAATGCTCCGATCAAAGACATCTTCCTGGATCTTGATTCCGCAAAAACAGTTGTTTGTGTATCAAATCTTCGAACTACAAAGACGTCGATCCAGGAAATGATTTCTTTGGCATCTTGCGAGAGATTGTGGAGTTGACATATAATTATGGCAGAGGACCAGCAAAGATCATGTTGTTCAAGTGTGAATGGTTCGATCCGATTGAAAATCAAGGTTGGAAAATTGATAAGTATGGTCTTGTGGATATAAACTACAAGCGTATATATCAAGGCTACGAACCATTTGTCTTATCAACTCAGGCTCAGCTCGTGTACTTCACAGCTTATCCGAGACGGAGAGCAACGAAGTCTGACTGGTGGACAGTATACAAGACTAAAGCTAGAGATATTTTTGATGTTGACGAAAAGGCTTATCAGGAGGATGAGCTACCTCTTGTAACCAATATTGTTGATGTGACTCCACGGAAGTTACGCATTACACGACTAATGTAGAAGATATAGAATTATCTGAAGAGAAAGGCGAAGCCGACAAAGGCGAAGATGAAAGTGAAGATGAGGAGGAGGAGGAAGATGAAGAGGAAGATGAGGTCGAGGAAGACGAACAAGATGAATATTCTGAAGATGATTGAGAGAGATGTTCTTTCATTTTCTTATTACGTAGAGTTGGTTATTATCTAGTTTTGGCTACTATCTGAACTTAGATGTTTCTTGTAAAATGTACTATCTGGACCTAGATGTTTCTTATAGAATGTACTATCTGAACTTAGATGTTTCTTGTAGAATATACTATCTGAACTTAGATGTTTCTTGTAGAATATACTATCTGGACTTAGATGTTTCTTGTAAAATATATCATCATATGTTGTCTTGGTTATTATTTTTCCTTTGTTGTACTTTCATATTTCTAGTCTCTATTATTTGTTGTATCTCATCATATGTTGTTATCAGGTATGACAGGTCATCGCGGATCGTTTCGACGTGGGACACGAGGTTCTCCTTCGATGCCTCCTACTGGTACTGGCAGAGGATGGGGTTCTTCTTCGGTACCTCCTACTGGTACCGGCTCTGGATCCTCGTCACCCAGTACTCCTTTGTATCGGACAGTACCTCCGCCTGCCAGGACGCTACATGGCATATCTCCTGGGATGAGTAGTTCCAGGCCTGAGACTGCTTCCGAGTGTAGCGTTCCTCCTGCTGATACGACGACGGAACAGATGAGCAGATAGAGGAGGCTGAGCCGATAATACGTGCGCACCTCCGGAGGAGACGAGGATGAAGATCTGGGCCGACGGTACAAAGTAAGTATTTTGGTTTATTATTTTTTTCCTGTATTTATCATAAATTAACTTATCTCATGAATGTAATATGTCTGTATAGATATCGTCCCCCGTCCGTACAGAGGCGCCTAGGCAAGTTATTGAGGACTGATTATGGTGGTCCTTGGATAAACTACTCTGATGCTCCGGACGAGTGGAAGGCCTACTGGTTTGCGCGCTTCAAGTTTAAAATATATTTGCTTTTAACATGAATCATATAATTTTTGCATATTATATATAACTGATAAATATTTGGTTTGCACTCTTCTAGGATATGTTTTTCTATCTAACGCACCGGGCCGAGATGATCGAGGGGATGTTTCCTTCCGTCGTTGCTAGGCTGATTCGCGAATCTATTGATGATCAGAAGAAACGTGATCGTGCCAGAAAGCCGATCCAAGGTTGGATCACCCCTGATCAGTGGACTGCAATAAAGGCTCGATTCGACGAGCCAAGGTACAAAGAAAAGTCTGAGAAGGCCAAGGCGAATAGGAAGCATGGATCAAAGTGGTACAGTCGGTCGATTCCGATGACGGAATATTTCTGTCGTCTGGTATGTCTTTTTATTTCAAAAATATAATTTTAATGCAAGTCCGATAAATTAGTAAAACCTGATATATTTAATTACAGGTAAAGAGGGGTGGTGACGCCAATATGGTGACTGTCTTCCTGGCCACACAACGAAAGGGCGGGAAGCTTATTAACGAGAGGGCGGAGCAGGCCTATGTAAGTATTACAATTCTATTTATTAATTTTAATACTTCGTGTTAGTTTTGATATAACTTAGTAAATATGCATGAAAATAAATATTCATGTATTTAGTAATAATAAGTACATTAGACATTAGAAGTTATAGAGTATCCAAGATTTCTAGGCCGAGTTTCAACGGCTTAAGGAGCAGGCGGCTGCTAGTGCACTTGCTGCGGGAGAGGCCGGTACTTCCTCGTAGCCCGCTCCAGCTCCATCGAGGACGAGCTATGGGTGATCACCGCTGGTGGTCTCCACAGGGGTACGTACTACGGTACGGGATCCTATGGTGCCCTAGTTGCGACATAGTCCTCTAGGATCTCCCCTGCTAGTGTGTATGGCCCACAGCCCTCCCAGGAGTCTGCCCGAGTATAACAGATGGTGGAGTCTGTCCATGATGAGCTGCTACGACGGATCAAGGAGCAGCACCAGATGGACGATGCTGCGCTCATAGCACGATTGGATACGCTCGACCGCAGCATTATGAAGCTCAGGGATATGACTGAGAGGATAGAGCGGGGCGTCACTGACCTTAGAGCGTCGACAGAGCACAACGTGACGGATCTGCAGTTATCACAGCTGTCCAAAGGCGAGAGGCTGACGTTGATGCAGGATTCAATGGTTGATAGCAGTACGAGGCTGTTATCTACCATGGATTCCTACCACCAGCGACTAGCAGCGTTGGAGCGTTATTGTCCTCCGGGTGCGCCTTCATCGTCGTCGACTCCGTCGGCATTACTACCTCCGACTCCACCGACGTCACTACCTTCTTCATCGGTGATGATTTAACGGAAGGAGTACGAGATATTCCTATCCTTGAGGCACGGCGGTGCCCCTCCTCCTCCAGATCCGCAATAGTTCGAGTTAGGACTGTTTTATGAGATTATAGTATTTTTTAGTGTTTGTTTATGTTGATTATTTGTTTGTGTAGACTTTCAGTATTGGTTGTAGATTCTTGTGGATATACTATTGTGATGTACCGGTGTAGACTTTCAGTATTGGTTGTAGATTTATGTGGATTCATGTGGATTCATGTGGATTATTTTTTTAGTGTTTGTTCCTATCATATGTTGGTTGTAGACTTTTACTCTTGTTTGCGTTGATTGTTATACTATTATGATATACCGGTGTTGAGTGTTCCACCGAAGGGGTCGGCGAGCCCAGGGAGAAAATGTGCTTGTGGTTTTTTTGTTATTTATTGAACTACAGGTAAAAAATGTGATCCTGTGGACATTCTGTAATTTTTTTTGAAACTTAGCGACGTTTACCGACGTTTACTGACGTTTACCGATGTTTAGCGACGCAGCTGAACGTCGGTAAACGTTGGTAAGTCACCAGGTATACTGACGCTTACCAACGTATAGTCGCGTCGGTAAGCGTCGATAAACGTCGGTAAACGTTGGTAAACGTCCCAGGATTTCCCTCGTCTACAGAGTCGGTGAACGTCGGTAAGTACTAGATATACGTCGCTAAATATTGCAGGATTTATCGACGTTGGTCGACGTTTCAAACGTCGCCATATTCCCGACGGTGTGCCGGTGAACGTCGGTAAATGTTCAAGAATTATCGACATTTTCTTACGTCGATAAGCGTCGGTAAGAGCGACGATTACCGACGTTTTGCCTGTTAGCGACATGGCTTTTCGTGACCATAGGAAAACGTCGCTAAATACGTCGGTAAACAGTTTTAGCGACATATTTTTCTATTTTAGCGACATTTTTGGGCGTCGCTAATATGACTTATTCTGCTAGTGAATCATGGTTTAAGAAAACCTTATCTAAATCATACAATTTTTTTTGAAAGAACAAACATACAAGGTCATGACATGCAGTATCTATTGAAGTCTCACCTAACTACACTAACCATACTGTGGCACAAGGCAATCATAAGGTATCAAGAAATACACAACAATGGTGGGGTGCCTCATCAACTCATCTCTAAAGATATATAAAAGGTAGGTTAAATACTCACCTCCAACTAGGTCTAGTGACTGGAACTCCCTCCTGGAGTCGGGGCCTTGGCTAGGATAGGTATAATAGGACAGTCTCGTATCATGTGTGCAGCTGACCCACAGAACAGGCACAACTTCTGCCTCCTCCTACAGTCGGACCATGTAATCCCCCTTCCCAAAATTTTAATATATTTTTATTTTATTTTATTTAAATTAAATGATGGTTTTGAGATTTTATAAATATTTAACTAATTAATTAATTATTATTGAAGGCCCTAAGTCATGGTTAAGATTGGAGTACAAGATGACTAGAAATTGTGGCACGGATAGCATTGTCGCATGCCTTGACTAATAGGTTAGCCATAGTAGGGAAGACCCAGCCATAAGTGTGTCATATCTAGAAAAACCAGACCAAGTTGCGACATGACCACTATAAATAATTTAATTAATTATTATTAAGGTTATTGATTATTAGGGAACCCGGTTGTACCAAACCAGTCTGGACTGGACCCAAACCAAGCCCCAGCCTATGTAGGCATGTATTGAGACAAAGGACGTCCATGCAGACGTACTTTATGTATATGCAATTATTTTTGTATCTATTTTATAAATAGGCAAAGACTTTGTAAATATTTATTGTATGTACATTATAAGTATCATTAATATTAAATAGCATTTTATAGTATTTATACGATTCTCTGGGGCCGAATAAAGCATGTGTATGATTTAAATAACATATCTATTATTGTTCTATTTTAGTTGCTATTAGGACCATTATTATTAATAATATTGTTGTTACTAAATATAATCATTTATTATTATTGGTTACTTTTATGTTATTGATTAATGGATATATATGTATAAATTTATATATTTCTATAAATAGGCCCTATATTAAGAATAGATAATAGTAAGATTTTATTTAGATTTTTATGGAGAGTACTATATATAATATATATTGAGTGCACATATAGATATATATTGGTATATATATGACTATATATATGGTAATATATGAAAAAGAAAATATAAAACAAAAAAAGATCCCAACCGAGCAACCCATCAGCCCACCACAACAATCCCAACCTATCTACAAAAAAAGGTTTACATGCTTTTCCCCCAAAATCGAACCTGTGAAGCCGACCCACCCCCCAGAACCACATTACTAAGTAGCTTGTACACATCATGTATATATAAGGATCGAACGAAAGGAGAGGGGATTCACGAAACCCTAGCCCCTCGGCTAACCCCAGGACAACGCCGCCTCACCTACCACCTACGCGTGCACCCCAGTCACCTGTGCACGCGCGCCAGCACTATCGTGGGCCACCGGCCGGCCAGCCACGCCGTGCGCGGTGCGGAAACAACATCAGCAACAACATCCACGAGGCCAACTTCGTAGCGCGTGTTCTCGGCGTATGCTCGATCATTTAACGATCGACTACTTCAGGTACGAGCACAACATATACACCCTCAAATTCTTTTAGTTGGTTTTTATTTAGACGAACAAGGTCGTCCAGAAAATCGACACCAAAATTAGCAAATAACTGTTCGAAAATAGGACAGTTTCGTAGAACAACATCTATATTGGAAGGCCGATTTCGGTCGAACCATTGAGCGATTTAAAAATCTAATAGAACAGAGTGGAAGACAACCTATAAGACTCTAGAACCCTTTTTTAAATTGTCATTTGATCGACTATCTGTCGAGGAAACTGAATTCCAAAACTGTCAAAAAATTATTTTTCAAAACTGTAGAATTCTTAAAAACTCTCCGATACGATGTGCGTCCTGCCAAACCGGGCGACGTGGTCATGAACCAAAAGTATTGAAAGGTGCGTATCGACTTCGCGGACGTGTGGGTTTTGATGGAATTCAAATTGGTTGCGTGTGCGCGACGAATTTGATACGTATCCGTCGAAATTCACCGTATCGACCTCTTTGCAAAATTTTCAATTACTTAGTACACATTAGTCAAATCGAGACAAAACTTGTGTCAATAGGACTGTATCATTTTTCTGGTCCTGTATGCCAAGTTTGGTCCGATTTTGAGACAGTTGATTGGATCGCCGTTTTGCGGGCCCCACGATCCGACTCAACAGGCGATTTTGTGCATGACCCGCCGGAATTTAACTTTGGACGTATGATTGGGTTCGTATCGAAAAATTGGACCCGTAGACATAGTTTGACGACTTTAGAGACCATAGACTCTGGCACATTTTTCGGCGCAAAGCGGGTCCAACGACGGACACTATTTTGACCCAAAATTACCATTTTGCTCCTGTGTCTAGAATGGGACTTATGGACAGGCAATCCTAGCTAATTTGACTATTCTGAAAATGTTGGCAATATCTGTTTCAGCTTTCGGAGACAGTTGTGAGATTTGGACTTTATGGCTTACCAGTTGACGGTATATTGTTGGTTCTTCGTGCTACCACCAAGCAAGATATCTTGCCTCCCTCTACAGTTTATTTACATGCTTAGAGTCTTTTATTTTATATGTCATCATTTAGTTATGTAGTTGATTTATGTCTATATGTTTTCTCAATACTATGTCTATCAGCTTATTAGTCTTGCTTGTATAGCACCATCTTTTCGTGACTTGATAGTGTAGTTATACCGGGCTTGATCTCATTATAGTTCATACTAGGGTTGTCCTTACCTATGTCATGACTGAGTTGTACCGTGTCGTCACCTGTATCTTGACTGAGTCATGTCTACAAGTATGTGTAATTGAACTGCTATTCCTGTATCATTTCCTCAACCTGCGAGTCCACAATCGGGGCGAGGGTTGACCGTTTGCACCTGCGAGTCCGCACTCGGGGCGAGGGTGTTTGTCTTGATCTGTTTGCACCTGCGAGTCCACACTTGGGGCGAGGGTATTTGTCGTGAACTAACCTGCGAGTCCACGCTCGGGGCGAGGGTTAGTGATTAGTTCAAACCTGCAAGTCCACACTCGGGGCGAGGGTTTAGTATTCCATTGATCTCTTGTTTACTTGTTCTTCCTGTAGTTCATTTATGCGTAGTTGTTCCCGTATCTGTGTTCATAGTCACCTGTCAGTAGCCACCTGTCAGTTTCTGTCCCATTTCCTGTTTATAGCATGTTTATATTCTTATGCATGATAGAACTGTTAGATAGGCATATTTTTATGTATCTTGCTATGTCCCCTGAGGACCTGATGATCTCTTCAGGTTTAGCGATCGCATGGAGTAGTTAGCAGAGAAGGATGGTAGATGTTTGTGATACACTTGCAGGATCCAGGTATTGATATTACGTTTATTATCCATTCGTGCTTTCATGCCTTATCATGATATACTCTGCTTGTTAGTTTACTTTATAGACTCATATTATTTCTTGGAGTCTAATCGGACATGTATGCTAGTGGGCTGCAGACCATGAACCATACTTGTTCATTCTTGATTTACATACATCTTGTGGATTGAGATATAGTTTAGATTACCATATTAGACATGATACCATGCTCTTGATAGCTTATACGTATTCGAGTCGGGCTGGAGTCCGCTTGATACGTAGCTGGCTTGCTCATGCACTTGTATCCCGAAAAGTGGGTGCGGGTCATGACAGACCACACATGCCCAAGCTTCTTACAGTAAGTACAAGTAGGCACTCGCTCAACTAGCCTCTGCTGGACCGAAATCTGAACTGGAAAGGATGGCACAGGCTGAAGGTCTGGGTACTCCTGAGGCTCTGGATGGATATTGCTCCTCACTCTCTTAGAACTAGGCTCTCCTCGAGAATGCACTAGGTCCCACAGCTATTGGACCCTCTAACTATGCTCCCTCAAGACCTCGGTCTAAACTCTCTGTGTCCCCAACACATCCCGGAGAAGTCTAAACATCTGAGCTCCATCAGAAAACAAACCTCCCGAGAATATGGTATGGGGTACCATCCAGGAAGCAGAGGAGGAGGCGGTGGAAGACTCTCGGTCTCAGATGAAATTGTAACCCTCTCCTGAGTGGCAGGAGATGGAGAAAAACTCTCTGGTGAGGCTACTACCACCTCCTCAATGGAAGGAGGTGCCACTACCCTATGGTCAACCAGAGGGGTCGCAACCTCCTAAGCATAGGAGGTGGAAGAACGCTCTCAGTCATATCAGAAGCTGCATGTGCTCTCAGACGATGGGATCTGGTCATGGGTGACATACTGGAAAGATAGATGGAAACAAGAAATCATCAAGGGCTGTAAGACAGATTATCATTCTACATATCTATGAAAACTGGTAATTATTATAAATAGTAGAGGATTAACTACAATGGGTTACTGTTCTAATACCAATACTAAACTATCATCTCAAGGATACAGACCCTCTACAAGCCACCAAACCATCACACCATAAAAGTACTACATATGAAATAAGTTATACAAGAACTGAACTCAGGAACTAAAAGTATCCCTACTGCTAAGTTAATTGATGATGGAATAGAATCTAAAATAACAGAAGTGAATGGTAGAGACGATACGTTAAGAACCTTCTTAAGAAACAATCTGATAATCATATACGTCTGTCCAAAATCATGATACTCAGAATCCTCGCCATGCCAGTAAGCAAGGCTGCGATAAACGGTATATTCCATAACTGGGATATGCACCTCTATAATCATGTCGTCTAGAATCTTCGCTATGCCGACTAGTATAACTACGAGTAATTTCAAATCTCATAACCAAGCTATATACATCCGAACTCAGGTCTTTACGTTTCTGCCACGCCGGCTAATATGGCTATGATAAACTCCAGGCTCTATAACCAAGTAGATGTTTTACCTTTCATGTTGTCCTCGTCAATATATGTTATCAGAAGATACCGTAACTCTGCCACAAAATTCCTCTCGATATGAAAATCAAAATCAACAATGAACCATCAAAAATTAAATTCAATAGCAAGGAACAAGGGTGAACAGAAATAAGAGGAAGGGATTTTCGAATTGGAGTTCAAAATAAGATTTTCAAGGGTCATCTCAGGCAACTTTCAAGAAATTCTAACTGTGATTGAGTATCCTCTCATTTTAATACCCTATTTCCTATTTTCTATCGCAGGCTCACAGTAGTACAACTAAGTCGTTGTGCTACTACGACATTGCACCAATACGAATATCGACTTGCATGGGCCACCACTAAAAACGTATCACGACCCAAATCCAGTAAAAGGGTATGAAACCGTGGGTACACCCAGCCCGCGTCGCAGTGTCGGCGGTAGAACGTCGTCCTAGGTCTCAACAATCACTAAACACAATATAATGTACCTGTCGAATATAGATATACTCTCCAAATGGAGGATGATCTCAGAAGGATACAACTCAATCACAAAGTAACTAAACATGGATATCAGCACGAAATGGAATAGATAGAAATATCTCAAAGTTTAATACAAATCTAGAATTGAAAAAGAGCTAAGTGCTATCAACATAATACACAGAGTAAAAAATAAATACATAAGAAGTAGCTGGAGACAATATAAGTAAAAGTCCTAGCAGTCTAATCTAGGAACTAAAGGTGTCTCCTCTAGGCTAGCTGGATCCTCCTGACGACCCAAGTAATCTTTATAACTCTGAAAGCAGTTCCAAAACATGGTAGAAAATATAGAGCTAACAATAGAACAAAGTACATGACGTGCTGTAAAGAGAAGTACATGAATGCAGGAGATATAGATACGTAAACTGAGAGAAAGAGAGTTGGAGAGAGTGATAGTGAAAGGGGGGAGAGGATGGAGAGAGCAAGAGAGGAAGGACCATGAGGAAGAGATCGAGAGAGAGGGAGTAGAGAGGAGGAGGATGAGACAGTTAGAGACTCACTGAATGTTCGCGGTGCGGCGTTCACAAGCGGAGGCACGGTGGAGCCGCAGAGGTGCCCGCGTGACCACTGCGATGGTGGCCCTTGGCGGTGGGGGTCGTGGCTCATGCAGATCAGGATGTCAGCTGGCCATGTGACGCTACTTGTCTGAAGGGAGCGCCGAAGCGTGACAGTGGTGGGGTGGTCGTCGTCTTTCGTCGGTGATGCATGAGTGAAGGTAGTGAAGGCAGATGGGGTTGTGTAACACCCCAGTCCCAAATTACGTAGGACTAGGAGCGTAGACATGCCAGCCGTATAATAAATATACGTAAGCTGTAAATACAATAAAACTAAGGCTAACTAATCTCATCCACAAAATGAAAGAATAAACGATATCATATAATCAACTATAAAAAATCTTTATACAATATGTTGGGCGGAGACAATTCTACTACCAACTAGTAAGGAAAGAAATACATGGAAAATAAAATGATTTGTCGGAAGTAGCAAGAAAAGATCCAATATACGTCATCTTCGAAGGGAATGAGAAGATCATGACCTTGACTAGAATACCTGCGGAAGACAAGAACATACACCTATAGAGATAACAGGTCCTCAGAGGGACGTAACAAGATATACAATATCATGCTATATAAACTGAATATAACTGCTCAATAATAATAAGTAAGATCGGATCATAACATGGTCCAATACCTCGCCATTTGAATTAGCGTACCATCCTCCCAACCAAACAAGGACATAAGATGGCACACTAACCCACGATGAAGTAGCTTTCCAAGTCATAAATCCAATATGGTATTCGGACCCCAACAAGGTTTAATACATTCTCATCGGAGTAGTAAGCTACACCTACAACCAAACAAGGACAAAATGTGGCGAACTAATCCGCGACAAATTATTGTTCCAAGCCACAGTCAGATACAAGTACCCAAACCAAGAGTACTCATACCTAACGGATAAGGGTGCCTAACCAATCTAAGGGAATGCAGTTTTAAGAACACCCTCCAACGCATGGGCCCTGACTAAAATAGGATCGGCATGGTCCTCCCTTGGGGCACCAGAGGCACAATTAATAAGAGCATAACATTTTGCAGAACATCAGTGGCCGTCAGTAATCATGGGTCATCTCACACCGTATCTCCAACGGAGCATCCGGATCACAAAAGGGAAGTGCATAGTAGCCCATACGCTAAGGAATTATCCTCCCCGCCCCATGCCTACTGTGTTGTATCCACAACACATAACCTCTATTAACTGCTAAGTCAAACTAATCATGCAAACATTATTAGCGGTTAATCCTATCGTACGACTTATACGTACTAGTGGCCAGCCAGTCACGCATGTTCGAGTTCTATATGTGACTCACATTAATGTGGTACAAATGTGTCAAGGCCTATGAATGCAACACACAATGGTGGTCCCTTAAATCTAAGTTTAATGTGTAAAAAAATGTACATATCAGAAAATAGGCTGAACAGTAAAATTCTATCTAATTATGCCATGTATCGCAGTTTATTTTGCATAAAAATAAATAATGAATAAATGCATGAATATGAGCTAAAGTAAAATAAACAGCTAATGGCAAGGTATCTTGTCTGGTGGTGACTCCTGGTGTGGTACGATGCTCATGGTGGCACAACATATGGGCTTCGGTGATACAACTACGTAATACGATCTCTGATGATGGCAAGGACTGTTCCATCTGGTCCCGAACGGTTTGATTTGTTAGGTCGACATAAGGAGGTACGAAATTGGCAAAAGAATAGGGATAATGGGATTGGTCATGGATAGGTGGATAATCGAAGGAAGTTGGATGCATATGTAGAATTTTTGGAAAAAAAGATTATTTATAATACTTACAAAAATGTATTTAGTAGAATAGCTTTTTAGAATTATTTGGAAAGTATAAAATTGCTTTTAGACAAAAATTCTAAGTTGTCAAAACTAAATCTCCTTAGTTAAAAAATGATTAGATCGAACCTCGCAAAGATAATAATATATCTAGGTTTTGAAATATAGTTTTTAAAATTACATATAGGGTTAACCCCTCCTAGTAGCTTATTGTGTTAGTAAAAAGATTCATACAATTCTAGTAATAAAAAAAAAAAAATTTTTTTACTGAATAGTTATCTATTAAATATATACCAGTGTATATTTATACTATTATCATCTACTAATTTTATAATATGAATCAATGATTATATAGTATAATACTTATTATATACTAATACTGTATAAAAAGCTTATGCTAATAAGTAATTACGAAATAATTATAATATAACAATTAAGGAAAATAATAATTACTAATAATAAATACAAAACCACAATTATATGTGAATGTACAACAATGCTTCTGTACTCTTCGTTTCCCGAGTGCAAAGAGAAAGTTATGGGGAGTTCATGAGAACATTTTAAACCAAGTCTTTGAGAGAGAGAGAAAAACACCGGAGAGGGAAACTCTCTCTTCCCCAAAGGAAATACAATCAGAGGAAGGATAAGAGAAAGGGACCTGCGGGTCTCAGGTCGGAGAGAGAGATCAAGAGAGGGAGGGCGACACAACTCGTGGAGAGCGTGGGGAGAAAGATCGGCAGACCGCGAAGCGTAACAGTGGAGGGGCCACCTGAGGTTCCCTCCGGAGGTCGCCAGCGCGGAAGTGCCATCCGCTGCTAGGCGCGGAGGGAGACCGGCGTAGATCGGGCGCGGGCAGCTTCGGTGTGGTGTACATCTGAAGGCTCGAGAGAGGGAAGGAGAGGCGAAAGAGGGAAAGGGAGAGGAGCTGTGGGAGGTTTTGCCGAAAGACACGCACGCTGTCCGGATGTGTGGGCTCTGCGACCGGTGGCCTGGTCCGGGCGGTGTGCGGACAGCACAGCCCACAGTGGCCGGCAGCTCAGGCAGTCGGGGAGCACTGGACGGAGTGCACGGAGAGGAGGTACGTGTGGTGGATTTTGGGTTTCTGGGCTGCGGATGATTTGGGGCTTTGTTAGTGGTGGCGATGAGCGGTGTTCGCATGGTCAAGGCCGGTGGTGGCCGATGGCAGTGATGGTGGTGGTGATGACTGGCGGTGGCGGCGTAAGTGGTGTTGTAATGGTCTATGGATGACTGGGGAAAGATTGGCCGGAGGCCCTCATTGGTGGTGGGCGAGTTCGGGGCTGCGGTGTATCCGCGGTGGTGATGGTGGTGGCGACGATGGATTTGGTGATGTCGGAGTGGGGTTCTGGTTGTGTGGGTTGGTGGTGAGGGAGGTTCGATGGTGCGGTGATCATGGCGGGGCTTGCCAGGTTGCGGTCGAGGTTAGGTCACGACATGGATGCGGTGGCGGGTGGTACTATTATTTGAGGTAGGGTACGACGAGGAGGGAGTCGGAGTTAAACGAGACGGAGGTGGTGGTGCATGTGGGGCTCTGTGTCAGGAGGCGAAAACTTAGTCAGAGGAGACGGGTTCTTGTTGGGACAACGGTGGACAAGATTGGAATAGGTTTAGATTAGGAATTTGATAGTGTCGGGGGGTGTCCGACACGGAAGAGTTAAATAATGTATATGTAAAAGAATGGAATAAGAAAGTCACCCGAGGTCGGACCCGAGGCCGTCACGGCTGACACGGATGGAATTGGCCACAGACACGATGCACGCAGTTTTGTGTGAAAAATTATTTGTTTTTTGGAATTGTGGAAGAAGAGAATATGGAGCCTCTCCTTATATAGGAGGTGGTGCTCCTAGTTGGATAAGGAAGTGGATTTGTTTAAATTCCCGTTAGGTAATTTCCACCTCTAATTTAAATCTATTCAATAATTTCAAATCCAATCTAAATCAATTTAAATATAATTACATTCCATCTTTTAGTTCAAATTCATATAAGATAAATCAAATTTCATATATAGATATTAATTAAACTATTTAAATTAATGCATAAAATCAATTCAAGGTTTAAATTACCACAATAAATTCAAAATATCTTTTTCTAAAAATACTAATAATAATAATGTTGAAAATCACCATAATTATTTAATTATTCAAAAATATTTTTTTGATATTGGATAAAACAATTAGTACTTCAAAAAATTCAAAGTAGACATGAAATAAATTCCATGTCTCTCGTATACTTATAGTATCCATAAAATAATAGTTTCCAAACTACTACATATATTTGTACAATAAAAAGTAAATAAATAGTATTTTGGAAATCTCGACGTGCCACTTTAAAATAATCAACATATGTTATTTTTGAAAACTGCCCTATATAAATAAAATTTTATACGCAAAACGTTTTTCCAAAAATATGTACCTGACATGTATTCGCACTCGACGAGCAAATACGAAAATAACTAATTTTAAATTTTAAAAAAAACTTGCAGTAAAAATTTAGGGGGTTTACATCATACCCAATTTACAAGAATTTTATCCTCAAAATTTAGAAATAATTAGGTAGGTAGGGTTGGGGAAATTGAAAGAATTAATCAACAATGAATACGATCAATGATTGGTCGAGGCGAATAAATGGCGTTCGACACAAACATGCCATCAAAAAATCATGAATTAGATCATACAAAAATACCACGTAAATTGTTATGGTATGAATGAGGGTTGTGGGTTAAAGTACCAATAAAAGATTAAGGGTTAAGGTTAATCAAGATAACACGAATTAAAGAATAGCATGGAATCGAGTAAATCAAAGTGAATAACTTAGGGACTTGGGAGATATGGTTCTTCGGAGAAGATTGCATGGTAGACATCTAGATTGAGGGCAAGAATAAGGGGACGATCGGAATCATTCAAGTGATTAGGAGGTCACGATATGTCACGATCCGCACCCGCTTTTCGGATACGAGTCTGTGTCCAAACCCAGCCTACGCCGTAGTGTCGGCGGTAGAACACTGTCTAATATACACGAGTCATAGAAATCTAAAATCACATGGCAATCTATATCTCATCCACAGAATAAAAGACACAACTAAGATCAATGAATGTGAATGAAACTGAATAATAGAAAATAATATAAACTGAATATTTCCAAGTTATCAAGAATCCAAATCACGTCCGGTGGATACAAATCCACTACTAATGGACGGAATAAAATAAAGACATAAAATAAATTACTGAGTCCAAACTACGATCCTCAATGACACTCTCAGCTGCAATGGTACCGTGGTCCGATGTTGGCTCAAATCTGCCCATCTGTACTTGGCTCAAACTCGACAAAACCTGAAGAGATCATCAGGTCCTCAGATGACTAGCAAGATACATAAAAATATACATATCTAGCAGTTTATCATGCATGGAGAAATCCAGGATAAAAGTAGGAAAACTAAGCAATAAAGATACACGAATATGTGAAATAACTACGCATAAATGAACTGCTGGACAAAAATGAGAGAACACATGTCAAGATGTCAACGGATAACCAATCAGATACTCAAACCCTCGCCCTTAATATGGACTCACAGGTTTGAACAACTACTAACCCTCGCCCCTAGTGTGGACTCGTAGGTTAGCTTCATGAATCACCCTCGTCCCTAGTGTGGACTCACAGGTGTGGACAAATAACTACTAACCCTCGCCCCTAGTATAGACTCGTAGGTTAGCTTCAAGAATCAAAACAAGATATAACAGTTCAGTTTATGACTTTCTCATCCTACGATACGACTCAATCAAGTACAAGTGTGAAACATGTCCAATATGGATACAAGACTAACTGTGAACAATGCCTATATAATAATGAAGAAACACTTGTCAACAACTGGATAATGAAAGAAAATGAGCATATAAATAAAGATGTAAAGAAAGGCAAGGTATTCTTGCATGTGGTTCTGAGCTGATGGCACTGATCAGAGTCCAAATCCGGGTCCAAATAACCTATTGTTTATAGATTCGCAATATTAATACTTGAAGTAAAGTAAAATAGACTAACTATTTGGTTATTTAGGTTTCTAGGGCACTTGGTTACTTTATTATTAAAGAAATTTCTTGGGAGCCTACTGCTATTGACTGATATTGCCCAGGTCATATTGAAGGCTCTAATAGGTAATGACAGTGGCAACTGTCATTCTAGTTTAGAACCTATTTACATATCTTTTCTGTACCTTTTGTTTCTTGATGTAGACTATTCCATACAGTACCCAGGAGTCCACTATAGTTCCTGTTCACATCTACAATCTATCTAATACTACAATCTATCTAATGTTGCTATCTGTACTCGCTCTTGCCCACCTCTCTATTATCCATAGGCTAGTACCACTAATGGTGCACAGTTATCCCAAGATGCAAGTACTCTACATGCTTCTAACTGTACTTTGGCCCATTTCCTTGTCCTAAACTAAGTACATATACTACCATCTTTCTAACTTATCTATCTGTGTTCCTGCCATCCATCCCATGGATGTGGCATGTCAGGTATCCTTATAGGCTAGTACTGCTATCATATTTTGAAGCCCAAGCTAGTTGTACATTAGTCTATTTACCCTCCCTGTATCCGGATACTTTAGGAACTTAATGTACTAATATACACTCATATGTTCATCAAAAATAAAACTTGGTTTATTCCTGCATACTTGGATCAGTTACTTCACTTGGCCTATGGGTATTGTCTACAAGACTTTACTCCTATACTGCATTGACTTCTTCCTTGTTTGATGTGGCACTAGCACCCTATACTCAACTCTATCCTTTGTGATAATTAGGTTTTTAACTTAACCCCCAAATTTGATACTATTTGCTGTTGTGGTGATGTACGCCTTCAAATGTGAAGTAGGATACTGATACTCCTGGCCCTGGTCCCTCCTCATGATACACCCTATGCACTCGATACTCTAACATCTGTAGGTACTGAAATTCTCAATGCAGGTATATGGCCACTTAATTAGGTTCTCGTTGGTCAGGGTAGGTTACTCCTCAACCTATCTATGTATCTGACATTTAGCAAGGTATACACAGGAAGGCCAGACATGGAGTAGTGAATCCGACATTTAGACCAGTAGCAATAGTAGAGATTGGGTACCAGTCACAGGAGGGATACATCATCTCCTACCCACTGTTCCTAGGTTGGGTGACATCCACTGTACCCAACTACTGTTGGTGGACTTCCCAATACTGAGGCTATGCTCTGCTACATGAACACTCTTGTGTTCTACTAACATGGCCACAGATGCCTAGTAGTATCCTATGGGTATAGGGCAATATACAAGATCTAAAGTATTGTACTAGAGGTAAGGAGGTTGGTTACTCTAGCATTTAATTGGTATACTGTGTCAGGGTTGTACTCGTTCCAGAGGGCCATCTGTACATTGCAGTCTAATTTCTTTATGTCTTTACCTAGTAAATTCATCAGACATCTACCACTACCAAAATAAGTCATATCAGCGACGAAATTAGCGACGCCAACGTAAAATATCGCTAATATTTTTGGAATTAGTGACGCCAACAGTAAACGTCGCAATACGTCGCTGATAGCGACAAACAACGACATATTGCGACTACATTTAGTGTAATAAAAACCAACGTTGTTGATGTGTCGAAAAACGTTGCCAATTTTATTAATTCACAAACATTTAGCGTCGCAAAGCTTGTGGCGTCGCAGAATAATAGAAATACATCGACGCTTTGCGACATATTTATAGACGTCGCTAACTTGCTGCTAATAGGGTTCCTCGGTTCAATTTTTTATTTCTCCCTTTCACCAAATATTAAGTTCCTGCCCCTCTTCCCCTGACCTCGACGACAGCCCGACCCCCTTCCCTCCGGCGCCGCTCAAACCCCTTTCCTCTGCCTCCGGCCGACGCCCCTCCTCCTCCTCCTCCTCCTCCACCGTGAGCCACTTGTCCTCCTCCACCGCGAGCTCCTCCTCCTCCACCACCGAAATCATCGTCCTCCTCCTCCTCCAGCATCGCGAGCTCCTCTAAAGGTAAACTCTAACCCTAATTGTGGATTTTTTCATGTCCAAAGTGGACACGGGGACACAACATGACCCTGTGTTCACTGATACACTATGTTCGTGTGGTTTTGGATACTTTGTGTCTATTTATTGGACACGTGGACACCCCCAAGCATGCACACATATGTATTTCACCTCTGTACACTTAATCCCCTACATACACTTGTGTATTTTCGTATTAATTTGGATTTGCATATTGGGTTTGGGTTTCGATATAGTGTTTGATACATAGGTTGGATAATTGGTTCAGTTGAGGGTAGTCAAGCTGGGTTTGAATCTCAGAAATCTAAGATCTATGTTGTTGATTTGATTTGAGTTGGGTTTATATGTGATTTTGAGTTCCAGTTTAGGCTTGATGCATTGTGGAATTCAATTGTTAGTTTGGGAGCATGTGTCCCAGTTAGGATACTTCATATTTAGCCATCTTGATGCCCAGACCCTGAGCCCCTAACCTTGTCCTGGAAGAGTGGAGTGTGGCATGTGGCAGAGCCATTGGCCTGCAGGTGAACTTCCTGCACAAGAGTGCAGAGACTTGAATTGGACTGTTTTGGCTTTGGCTTTCGCTGCATCAACTGCAATTGTACATGCTGCAGAACCTTGCATTGCATTAGCTTGGCTTGATTTGGTTGGAGGCAACAAGGTTTGTTGTTGGAATATAACAGTAGCATTTGGTAGCAGGGACTTGTGTCTTATTTTAGACAACAAGGGTTTCCTATTTTTACAGGTAACATGGCAACATGTGTAAGGGCACATATAGTTGTGTGTTTGTGTTTGAAATGGAGTGTCACAAGAGTAAGGCGTGAGCATGTTTTAGTATTTTGAGCTGTGAGAGTGTTTGTTCTATTGAGGTTAGTACCAACTGGAAAGTGAGGTTAAAAGAACCTGGGAACTATGGTGTGGTTGTATACATCATGTATATGTATGTGTGCGCTAGTGGGAGAAAGGGGGAGGGTTAACTAGTACCATGTATTTGGAGAGGAGGGAGAGTTTAGACTAGTATATAGCAGTACACTAGGGACAGGATTAGGCTTGAGATGGGAGAGGGTGAACCATTGTGTATATTTAAGTAGGTGTCAAAGGGTTTGTGGATGTGTCTAAGAGCAAGGAGTAATAGTTAGAGTATAGAGCAGTTGAGAGAAAGATATATAGAGGGGGAACCATGATGTACATACTTGTCTACCTACTGTCTTTTTAGTATCTATTTCAATGTTTAGGATATATCATGATTAATGCGCCTATTACTTTTACAAGTCTTTCAATGATGTGCATGTATCTATCTTACAGAATTATCCTCAAATGTATATGGAGCTGAATTACTATCTGCAGAATCGTTCTTGGATGTACAACCGTCTTCCTGATGACATGTATGGTGTGCATGATGAATTCATAGAGGGTGTACAGCAGTTCCTGCAGTTTGCCAAGGCGTTCCCTCAGTACATGGACGGTACCAAAATTAAGTGTTCGTGTGTGAGATGTCACAACTTGAAATATCATCCAGAAGTGGAAGTCACGTATCATTTATACTCGAAGGGTTTCACGACGAATTACTATCAGTAGAGCGTGCAGGGAGAACTTGTGTCTTTAGCATCGGAGGACTAGGAACGTAGACATGCCAATCGTATAATAAATATACGTAAGCTGTAAATGTAGTAAAACCAAGGCTAACTAATCTCATCCACAAAATGAAAGAATAAAAGATATCATATAATCAACTATAAAAAACTTTGTACAATATGTTGGGCGAAGACAAATCCACTACCAACAAGTAAGGAAAGAAATACATGAAAAATGAAATAATTTGTCGAAAGTAGCAAGAAAAGATCCAAGACACGTCATCTTCGAAGGGAATGAGAAGATCACGACCTCGGCTAGAATACCTGTGGAAGACAAGAACACACACCTAGAGAGATAACCAGGTCCTCAGAGGGACGTAACAAGATACACAATATCA
Organism: Iris pallida; assembly: GCA_029216955.1. Classification (NCBI taxonomy): domain Eukaryota; kingdom Viridiplantae; phylum Streptophyta; class Magnoliopsida; order Asparagales; family Iridaceae; genus Iris; species Iris pallida. The sequence goes on from JANAVB010030220.1 coordinate 6,841,165, forward strand.
TGTCATATAAATTGAATATAACTGTCGAATAATAATAAGTAAGATCGGATCATAACATGGTCTAATACCTCATCATTTGAATTAGCGTACCATCCCTCCAACAAAACAAGGACAAAAGATGGCACACTAATCCACGATGAAGTATCTTTCTAGGTCATGAATCCAATATGGTATCCGGACCCCAACAAGGTTCAATACCTTCTCATCGGAGTAGTAAGCCACATCTACAACCAAACAAGGACAAGATGTGGCAAACTAATCTGCAACAAGTTATTGTTCCAAGCCACGGTCAGATACAAGTACCCAAACCAAGAGTACTCATACCTAATGGATAAGGGTGCCTAACCAATCTAAGTGAATAAAGTTTTAAGAACACCCTCCAACGCATGGTCCCTAGCTAAAATGGGATCGGCATGGTCCCCCCCTTGGGGCACCAGAGGCCCAATCAATAAGAGCATAACATTCCGCAGAACGTCAGTGGTCGTCAGTAATCATGGGTCATCTCACACCGTATCTCCAGCGGAGCATCCGGATCATAAAAGGGAAGTGCATAGTAGCCCATACGCTAAGGAATTATCCTCCCCGCCCCATGCCTACTGTGCCGTATCCACAACACATAACCTCTATTAACCGCTAAGTCAAACTAATCATGCAAACACTATTAGCGGTTAATCCTATCGCACGACTTATATGTACTGGTGGTCAGCCAGTCACGCATGTCCGAGTTCTATATGTGACTCACAACAACGTGGTATAAATGTGTCAAGGCCTATGTATGCAACACACAAAGGTGGTCCCTTAAATCTAAGTTCAATGTGTAAAAAAAATATACATAGCAAGAAAAAGAGTGAACGTTAAAATTCTATCTAATTATACCATGTATCACAGTTTATTTTGCAAAAAAATAAATAATGAATAAATGCATGAATATGAGTTAAAGTAAAATAAACAGCTAATGGCAATGTATCTTGCCTCGTGGTGACTCCTGGTGTGGTACAATGCTCATGGTGGCACAACATATGGCTTCGGTGATACAACTACGTAAGACGATCTCTGATGATGGCAAGGACTATTCCATCGGGTCTCGAACGGTTTGATTTGTTAGGTTGACATAAGGAGGTACGAAATTGGCGAGAGAATAGGGATAACGGGATTGGTCATGGATAGGTGGATAATCGAAGGAAGTTGGATGCATCTGTGGAATTTTTGGAAAAAAATTATTTATAATACTTACAAAAATGTATTTAGTAGAATAGCTTTTTAGAATTATTTGGAAAGTATAAAATTGCTTTTAGACAAAAATTCTAAGTTGTCAAAACTATATCTCCTTAGTTAAAAAAATGTTTAGATCGAACCTCGCAAAGATAATAATATATCTAGGTTTTGAAATATAGTTTTTAAAATTACATATAGGGTCAACCCCTCCCAGTAGCTTATTGTGTTAGTAAATAGATTCATACAATTCTAGTAATAAAATAATAATAAAATAATAATAATAATATTACTGAATAGTTATCTATAAAATATATACCAGTGTATATTTATACTATTATCATCTACTAATTTTATAATATGAATCAATGATTATATAGTATAATACTTATTATATACTAATACTGTATGAAAAGCTTATGCTAATAAGTAATTACGAAATAATTGTAATATAACAATTAAGGAAAATAATAATTAATAATAATAAATACAAAACCACAATTACATGTGAATGTATAGTAAAGCTTTTGTACTCTTTGTTTCCCGAGTGCAAAGAGAAAGTTATGGGAGTTCATGAGAATATTTTAAACCAAGTCTTTGAGAGAGAGAAAAACATCGGAGAGGGAAACTCTCTCTTCCCCAAAGGAAATATAATCAGAGGAAGGATAAGAGAAATGGACATGCGGGCGAAAGTTCGGCAGGCCGTGAAGCGTAACAGTGGAGGGGCCACCTGAGGTTCCCTCCGGAGGTCGCCAGCGCGGAAGCGCCATCCGCTGCTAGGCGCGGAGGGAGGCCGGCGTGGATCGGACGCGGACAGCTCCGGTGTGGCGTACATCTGAAGGCTCGGGAGAGGGAAGGAGAGGCGGAAGAGGGAAAGGGAGAGGAGCTGCGGGAGGTTTTGCCGGAAGACACGCAAGTTGTCCGGGTGTGTGGGCTCTGCGACCGGTGGCCTGGTCTGGGCGAAGTGCGGACAACACAGCCCACAGTGGCCGGAGGCTTAGGTGGTCGGGGAGCACTGGACGGAGTGCATGGAGAGGAGGTACGTGTGGTGGATTTTGGGTTTCTGGGCTGCGAATGATTTGGGGCTTTGTTAGTGGTGGCGATGAGCGGTGCTCGCATGGTCAAGGCCGGTGGTGGCCGATGGCAGTGATGGTGGTGGTGATGACTGGCGGTGGCCGCTTAGGTGGTGTTGCAAAGGTCTATGGATGACTGGGGAAGATTGGCCAGAGGCCTTCGGTGGTGGTGGGTGAGTTCGGGGCTGCGGTGGTAACCGCGGTGGTGATGTTGGTGGCAACGACGGATTTGGTTATGTCGGAGTGGGGTTCTGGTTGTATGGGCTGGTGGTAAGGGAGGTTTGATGGTACGGTGATCGTGGCGGGGCTTGCCCGGTTGTGGTCGAGGTTAGGTCACGGCATGGATGCGGTGGCGGGTGGTGCTGTAGTTTGAGGTCGGGTACGGCGAGGAGGGAGTCGGAGTTGAAAGGGACGAAGGTGGTGGTGCATGTGGGGCTCTGTGTCAGGAGGCGGAAACTTGGTCAGAGGAGACGGGTTCTTGTTGGGACGATGGTGGACAAGATTAGAATAGGTTTAGATTAGGAATTTGATTGTGTCGGGTGGTGTCCAACACGAAAGAGTTAAATAATGTATATGTAAAAGAATGGAATAAGAAAGTCACCCGAGGTCGGACCCGAGGCCGTCACGGCTGACACGGAGGGAATTGGCCACAGACACGATGCACGCAGTTTTGTGTGGAGAATTATTTGTTTGGTGGAATTATGGGAGAAGAGGTTATGGAGCCTCTCCTTATATAGGAGGTGGTGCTCCTAGTTGGATAAGGAAGTGGATTTGTTTAAATCCCCATTAGATAATTTCCACCTCTAATTTAAATCTATTCAATAATTTCAAATCCAATCCAAATCAATTTAAATATAATTACATTGCATCTTTTAGCTCAAATTCATATAAGATAAATCAAAATTTAAATATATATATTAATTAAACTATTTAAATTAATCCATAAAATCAATTCAAGGTTTAAACTACCACAATAAATTCAAAATATCTTTTTCTAAAAATACTAATAATATTAATTTTGAAAATCACCATAATTATTTAATTATTCAAAAATACCCTTTTGATAATGGAATAAAACAATTAGTACTTCGAAAAATTCAAAGTAGACATGAAAAAAATTCTATGTCTCTCGCATACCTATAGTATCCATAAAATAATAGTTTCCAAACTACTATATATATTTGTACAACAAAAAGTAAATAATTAGTATTTTGGAAATCTCGACGTGCCACTTTAAAATAATCAACATATGTTATTTTTGAAAACTGTCCTATATAAATAAAATTTTATAATCAAAACGTTTTTAAAAAATATGTACCTCGCACATATTCGCACTCGACGAGAAAATACGAAAATAAGTAATTTTAAAATTTTAAAAAAACTTGCAGTAAAAATTTAGGGGGTTTACAGGTTGACCAGCGGCGGAGCGGCCCAGTGGAGGTCGGGTGTGGCTGCGATGTGGGGCGCTCGGGACCACTCGAAAAGGGCCACAACGAATCTCGAGGAGGAATGCGCGGAGGAGGTGATCTGGACCGGATCCGATAAGAGGGGGAGGATCACCAGATCTGGTGAAAGCATGACTTAGATCTGGGTTTCGGCGAGTCGACGCCCTAAAAGATGGAGGTAGAGGTTTGGTCGGAAGGGGGCGGTGCTGTCGTGGTGGTTCAGCGGGGTGTGGAGGAGAATGGATGGCAACAATGGCGATCTGTGGCGGAGAGGAGATGGGGATGGCGACGACTGGCCAGAGGTTAGGGTTAGGTAGATGTGTCCGAGAAGAAGGACACAGAGTCTGTGGGACGGGGGTGTGTCGTGTCCGAGGTTGTTGGACACGACGGGAAATTAAAATTCGTGATCCGATGTGTCGGACACAACAAAGATGATGTATTTATAAAAATAAAGATATTGGAAAAACATCCGGGGTCAGACTTGAGACTAACACGGCTAGTACGAGAAAAAGTGGATGCATGCACGATGCACACACAATAGGGAGAATTATCGTGGAGAAAGATTGTGGAGAAAAATATGGAGAAAACAATGAGAAGGCTCCCCTATATATAGGTTGGAGGAATCCTAATTAAATAAAGATTAGGACGTTTAAAATCCACTAGATAAATATCACATTAATATAAACTAATTTAAAACTAGTTCAGTAAAATCCAATCCCAGTTTAACTCATAATATTTAAACACTAGTAAATAAATAAAATAAATTAATTTAAATACCTTTTATAATTTAAAAATAATTTCGAAGAATTTAAAATACTTTTTCATAAATCAAATTTAAATCCAATAACTTTTTCAAAAATCAAATTTTTTACAAAATCTATATAAATATATTTTCATGTTCCTCGCATGAAAATAATATAAAATATTTACATAAATATTATTTTAGAAATTGGTACCTATATTTGTATAACAAATAAAATAACCTTTATATAATAATAAAAATAAAGTTTGGTAAATCTAGTGCGACGTATTTTACATACTCAAACAATAAAATTTTTACTTTATTTTTATCTAACCAAAATATTTATTTTCTATATAAACATCTATTTATAAACTGTTGTAGAAAGATAATTCAGTACTACGTATATACGTATTTGCACTCGACGTACAAATACTAAAATAATAATAAAAAATCTATGGTGAATATTTAGGGGGTTTATATCCTACCCAACTTACAAAAATTTCGTCAACAAAATTAAAAAAAAAAACTAGAGTAGGTAGAGTTGAGAAGGTAGAAGAAATTTCTGTTTCACTTAACAAAATGCCTAAAAATTGGCTTTTGAAAGAAAACGAGAAAAAGTACAAAAGTACAAGTTGTTCTAGGAAGTATTGCTATGGAAGTCTGATCTGAAAGCGATCATTTTGTTCCTTAGACCATACGATGATGATGAAGAAAACAGCTTGAAGAAGACGAACAATCGGAAGAACTAAGTCACCGAAAAGGTATCGAGCAACGGCACTGATGGCACAGTCGAATGCTTTCTTGCTTTGCTTCACCCTGTTCTTGAGAAAAAGTTGAAGAAATGCTTCTGGGAATATCACTCTGAAAGTATGAGTTTTCTCAGAATCTCCTCTCCTGTCTCTCTATTGATCTCTCCTTTTTTTGTCTATGTGAAAATAAGTCTATTTATAGATTTGACCCTTTGTGTGTAAAAAGCAACAAAATCGGGTCTTCATGTGAGTAACTGTCACCCACGATGCAAACCATCCTCTACGCATGTTGACACGTGTCTCATGTAAAGTTTTGATCTCTACGCATGATGACACGTGTCCCACTACTTCAAAAAAAAGGGGAGAGCACGTACACACATTCCTCGATTAGTGTGGCATGAAAGCCACGTAAGCAAACCACGTTCTCATGTAGTCAGGAAAGATCGGACATAAAAACGACCCAAAATACACTCCCTGCGTAAAGTAGCAGACTGGGCGTAAAATAGCTCAAAATAGACTTCCCGCGTAAAGTGGCTGAAAAGTAGCCTTGAGCGTAAAATTAGCTCAAATAAACTTTACGCACACAGCAGCCTTGAGCGTAAAAAGCTTGAATAGCTTCCGTGTGTAAAAGAAGCTGTCTTCTGAGCGTAAAGTAACCCATCTGCACACTAAACGACAAGCGTTGGGTCTGGTGAAAAGATTTCCTCGGCTTCTGTGTACTGCTGTCAGAAAATTATTCTGTCAGATCAAATCACTCGCATTAAATACGATCTGACAGTCTGTCCTCGGCGTAAAGTTCAGTGGACAGCTCTTGCGTAAAGTAGCTCGCATAGAAAGTAGCTCGCGTAGAGTGTAACTCGCGTAGAGAGTAGCTCGCGTAGAGAGTAGCTCGCGTAGAGTTTTATTCTGTTTGATTTGCGTAAAGTTCTCAACTTCTTTGACTTAGTTCATGAAGCACTTTTTACGCTCCTACAAGACCCCCTTCAAAGTTTTCAAATTATTTTCAAAATTTGAAATACTTTGAACAGAAGCGTAAAATTCGGGATTTTCAACAGTCAGCGTAGGATTCGGGATATCCAACGGTCATCCGCGTAAAAGTCGGAATATCCAACAGTTAGCGTAAAAGTCAGGAATTTGAACCGATTCAAAATTCTCTATAAATAGAGCTCTTCTAATAGAGATGAAACTTTACTTGTCTTTCGTAATCCCGATCTCTTTTTACTCTTCTTCCTCCTTCATACTCTCATTTCGATCCGATGGCCCCCAAGAAGTCCGCCGCCGGCAGCAAGGGCAAGAAGCCCGTCGCCGATTCATCATCGGCCGATCGCGCGAAAACTTCCGTCCCATCATCAACGTCGCCCCAACAGAACAACCCCGCCGTGGCTCCGGCAATGAAGGATAAAGCACTGAACTTCGGCCGCGAGTTCGTCGGAGAAGAAAACCCGAGTTTCTCTCTTCACCCCCACGTTATACGTGTCAGCGTAGAAACTGAGATAATTAAATACGTCCACGTTATACGTGTCAGCGTAAAATTCTGAACATACGCCCACGTTTATACGTGCCAGCATAAAATTAAGAAAATACGCCTACGTCTATACGTGCCAGCGTAAATTTCAAAATACGCTCACATCAACATGTGCCAGCGTAAAAATTAGAATACGCTCATGTCAACACGTGCCAGCGTAAAAATTAAAATACGCTCATGTCAACACATGCCAGCGTAAAATTTAAATTACGCTCACGTCTATACGTGTCAGCATAAAATCTAAAATACGCTCATGTCAACACATGCCAGCGTAAAATTTAAATTACGCTCACATCAACATGTGCCAGCGTAAGATTTAACCAGTAAAAGACTTTGCGTAAAAACACAGAACTTGTACACTTTAAAAGTTTTTATCAACTTTAATAAGCGTAAAGTTTTGTATAGTCAGAGTCTTTAATCTTTATGCGTAAAACTTAGACCAAATTATCTGCGTAAAAATTTCAAATTAGATTTTCACTAACTTGATTTTTCTTTTTCTTTTGGCAGTGGATTTGCAAATTCACCCACTTGCAGAAGTATTTGGCTCATCAGCTGGTATGGTGGGCTCGAATTATTTGGAGAACCTGTCCCCTGTGGAGTTTCCCCTGTCAAATCCGGAATACCCTGTAGAGAGAGCACAGTTGATAGCTGTCCAAAGGGATAGAATGCTGCTGCCATGATTAATAGAGAATTATTGACATCGCTGGATGGTCAACAATTTGTAAAGCCAGCTTTCTTGTTCGGGGATGCGATAGACTTCAAATCACAAACACACCCCAAGAAGGAGGCTTGGGTGTTAAAGTTTGGAGATAGAGCAATGTATCTCCCTGACATGGATAGAGATTATCCTCTGTCTGCATTTATCCATGCCACCCATCCCCGACAGATGTTGTAGAATCTGACTTCCAGCAGTCATGGAAAGCCGGGTAGAATCATCTTCAAGAGGGATAGTGCCAACGATATGGGGTATCACGTCAGTGTTCCCAATGGCGGTGTCGTCCCTTTCTCTGGTCTCTTGCCTGGATTTACTTCGAGTGAGGATTCTGCTCTGATTCAGCCAGTGCAGACCCAAATATTCATCAATAAGTTCATAAGGGCTGCAGTATTATATCCTCAGGCCAACCCCAGGCTACCAGGGTGGCTAACTCCTTTTAACCAGAACTGGATCCAAATTAGTGTTTGGATCATGAAGAACTTCAAGACAGATTTAGAAGCCATCGATCTGTATGAAGCAGTGGCCTCCACTAGTCAGGGTATACCACCGAACAGTAACTTGTTTATGGCTCTGATGGAGATATATATCAGTTCAACAGGAGCTTTTGCGACCCCAAAAGGTGAAATGGGTCTCGCACTCCACGAGATGCAATTCATCTCAAAGCTGCCAATGGGGGAAGTCCCATATGAAGAATATGTTCCCTCCAACCGGGAACTTACAGAAATCAGAGAGAAAAATTCTCAATTGGTTGAGGTATATGAAGAGTTGATGTGCCATTACATGATTTGCACTACTATGCATGAAAGTGGATCTCATCTGGCGTATATCAACAATTGGACAATATATCTCTTTTACCATAAGGATAAGATATCCAAAGATGATAAAGAAAGATTTCAGGAGAACAAAGCTCCAACCATCAACACTGGTTCAACAATCCCTGCTGATAAAATACGGGATATGATGGTTGGCTACAAATTTTTGAACAAATATTTGTCCACAAAGACTGGGGAGTTCTCTGCAGGAACTGAAGCCTTGAGTTTCCTCAGATATGGCAGCCAGAAGATCTCCAAGAAAGCCTTGCTGGCAGGCTTTCTTTCTCTATAGTTGAGGAGATGGGTTATACCGGGGACCGGTACAGTTGATAGAATCTACCGAAACGTGCTATGGCCAGCGGTACATTTGGTGTTTAAAGTCAGAATCAACCTGCTATCGGTAATGGTGTGTCGAGTAAATGCAGGTTTGATGACTTTTGGTGAGGAGCTAATCAATAATGCTCCTCACCGGAACGTATTCCCTAGGATATAAATGCCCTACACTTATCTGATGGGCTGGCTATTGTATCACAACTACAATTTGTTGCCACCAGGCCCGGGAGATGATGCGGAGGTCTTCCTCCAGAAGTTCAGCAAAGCTACATGGACTGCCACGATAGTGGCAGATACCCGAGCAGTATTGAATTATTCTTATGGTTAGAACTTTTTCTGTACCCGGCCACCAGTTCCAGCCGACTGCTTCGGCGTACAATTTGAAGATAAAGTTGAAGGAAGAACATTACTGTCTGTGCCAGTTTTCAGATGGCTACAGTGCATCAGACCCTCCCATCTGATGTACAGAAATAAAGACAGCTGTGCCTTCGAACCATATCTACCGAGTCGGTTTGCTCGCCAGTTTGGATATGACCAACTTCATGTTGGTAATCCCTCTAGCAGTTTCCGTCATTATGGGAAGATGATTGATGGTGCAAGAGGTTGGAGATATTTTAGCACTGTCTGTACCGGTGCCAAATTCAAAGTATCAACTGCTACCAGCACCACCGAGCTACGTATACTTCATACGTATGCCCACTTTTATGCTTCCATCCGCTCCTTCGCCCATGGCTACAACCTGAGAGGTAGTCTAAGATGGCCCAAGGAAGGGAATGTTGTGGAGCCAGTCAGGATACCATCAGACATATCCGACGACACAGCTGTTCCAGATCAGTATCTGGAAGTTATCCCTACGGGAGTTGGGAAAAAAGCTGCGGAACCTATCATTATTGGCAAGTCCTGGAAATGGAAACAAGGTGCAGCTGTTACTCTTCCAGAGAAGACCCCAGAAAAGAAGAAGAAGGCTACCACCAAATGGCCTTCTAGACCAAGGGCCGCTACCCCAGAGATTGATATTCCAGTCGAGGAGCCGCAATATGTTGCATTTTCTTCAGCTCATCCTGGAGAAGGGTCCTCGGCCTCCCAACCAACAGCGTCAATGAAAGCGGTGACGGTCCTATCTCCGGGACGTCTCAGCTCAGCACTTCATTTGACTTTACCACAAAAGGCACAAGTTGTTGAGGATGTTGCTCCAGTACATACTCTTGATCAAGAGCCCATCCCATCAGATGAACTAGCTATTAATTTTGATGATGATGACTGGGATAGGGATTATGACGCGTACTTGGCACGTCCTACACCTACTCCAGGTAAATATAATTTATACAAAATCCATACAAAATTATGATTTTTGTATATTAACTTATTTTGTTTAATTTTTGTAGGTGTTATTATTGCATCAAAGCCCGTGGCTCCTCCTCCTCCTCCTCAAGAAGATATTTATGAGGAAAATGCGGAGTCTGAGGAAGGGGATTCCTCTTTAGAAGAAGAATATGCTCCAGAAGAATGTCCTCCATCTATGGGGATACCACGAGAGACCGAAGTACAGGCTCAGCCAGAATTGTCCCCTCCTGCTGAGGGTAAGAATAAAAAACAAACTGCAGTAGAACCTACTGTAGATGATAAAGAGGCTACTGAGGAAAAAGTAGACTTCAATGAAGAACCAATTGTAAAAGGACTCATTACAACTAAAATACTTGAAGAGCCTGCAGAGTCGATTGCTGAAGATGGTGATGAAGACATAACCAAATCATCAACTGAAGCTGGGGAAGTTGTAATAGCATCCTCTGCTATTACTACTGATCCAGTACAAGTTCCTGAAGAGACAATGCCTGAACCGGAGTCAGCTGCCACAACTACCATTCCACCCACACTAATCACTGGCACCGAAACTCAAGTAGTTTCAGCTCCAGAAATGGCTGGAGTAACAAATACTGAAGATACTGTTCCTGAAGCTCCTGGGAATCAGTTGGCCATGGTAGCAGTGATAATAATGTCTTCATCTCAGCCTGCTACCAAGGCAACATCTGCTCCTAGTCTTCAGAGAAGAGATTTGATAGACATCGCCGCAACGCCGAGCTCAAGTACAGAAATGAATCTCTTAGTTAAGATTCATACTGATACTTTTTACAAGACTCTGGTGGCTCTGATCCAGATGGTCCTGAAGAAGGGCCTTAGTTATGAAAGTCTGAAGGTGGTGATTGCTCTGACTATCAGAAATGTCGCCATGTTCAATGATGCAGCGAGAGCAGCGGCATTGGAGAAAGTCGTGGAGGGACTTGAACAGCCCATCAAAGAATATTTAAAGCTGTCAAGTGAAACCATTGAAAGTCTCATCCAAGAAGAGTATGACGATTTATCAGCTGAATACCTCGCTCGGGAGACGACTTTCAATGAAGCCCTCCATGAGTACAACATCAAAGTGGCCAAAGAAAAGGCTTTTTTGACTGAAGCGAAGCCCCAATTGGATAGCCAGAGAGAAGCCTATGAAACTTCGAATATGAGAATTCATCAACAAAATGATAAAATTCAAGAAGTTGAGGCTGAGTTGGCTCGCTTGAAGGTGGAGAGGGATCAGCTGATCATAGCTCGAGACCAGCAGCTTACACAGAGCTCGATTTTAGAAGAACAAGTCTTTGGAGCTGAGGCTACCATCAAAACCCTTGACGAAGCCAAGGACAAGATGATAGTCACTTTTGCTGGACTTTCTCACATCTGTACTCCCGAAGCTCGACGCTCTATAGCTGCTAAAACTGTATTGAGCTCGCGTGACAAGCGTCTAGCGGAGCTACAGAAATTACTTGAAGATGTCTCTGTCCCGCCTTAGGCAAATAAAGAGCTTTTGTAATCTTTTATCTTTTTCATTCTGTAATGTTTACAAGAAATGAATAAAATATTTGTTTTGTGATCCTATCATTTATTTTGAAATTAAACAATAGGTATGAGATAGAAAACACTTATCAGAGGTAATATGGACATGACAAGTCTTCTAAACTCAATAAATTATATCTATCCAGTGGTAATGTGGACATGATAGATAATGAATCTCGTTTTCTGTTTAGAGTATACGATACTATAAGAGGCATTATGAACGTGACAGATCGTAACAACTCAAAGAAAAATAGATTAATGTCTATTCAGAGGCCAAATGGACATGATAGATAGGAAAAGAAGTAGACTTAATATTTATTCAGAGGTCATAAGAACATGATAAATAATAAATCTCTCTTTTTAATCAGCTGGTAAGACAGAAGATCAAAATTTTCTTCAATGAGAACAAGTAATCAGCTTAACCAAACATTGGTAGCTGGAGAATAAGGGAGAAATTTATACATAATATTTCTTCAAGAATTTGCCATTAATCGACATCATGAGCAAATCTCCATTAGGTTTAGACAACCTATAGGCACCGTTAGAGAATACCGTCTCGACGACATAAGGACCTTCCCATTTTGCTTAGAATTTCTCTTTGCTCTTATGAGTCATCACCATCGGTCTTCGGACGGCTAGAACTAGCTCACCGACTTTAAATACCCTCTCTTTAACTTTACGATTGAAAGTTCGAGATATGCGGGCTTGATACAGCTCAATGTGTTGTTGCGCTTGAAGACACTTTTCGTCCAATCCTTCAAGTTCTTGGAGTCGTAAGCGATCATTGTTCTCTGTAGTTAGCTCATTAGCAATGGCTATTCTAAGAGATGGAATCTGGATTTCTAGTGGAAGAACAGCCTCACATCCGTAAACCAGTAAAAATAGTGTAAAACTAGTAGGAGTTCGGACTGTCGTTCGGTAAGCCCATAAACATTCTCCAAGTTTCTCATTCCAATCACGTTTATTAGAAGAGACGAACTTTTTGAGAAGTTTGATGATTGTCTTGTTGAAAGCTTTGGCCAAACCATTAGCAGCTGGATTATAAGCCGTAGAAGCCAGATTTTGGATCCGATTCTTGTTACAGAACCGATAAAATGCCTGACTGGCAAATTGTGGTCCATTGTCATGAATTATCCGTCGGGGAATCCCAAAATGATAAATAACATGATGTTTAATAAAGCTAACCACATTAGATGTTTTCACTTCAATAAGGGGAACCGCTTTCGCCCATTTAGAAAAGTAATCGGTTATAGCCAGTATAAACCGATGTCCCTCGATAGAAGGGGAGTTAATAGGACCAATAATATATATACCCCAAGCTTCAAAGGGCCAAGAAGCTGCTGTAGGATGTAAGAATTCAGATGGTTGGTGAATAAAATCAGCATGAATCTGACACGCTTTACACCGTCTGGCATATTCTACAGCATTTGCTATCATGGATGGACAATAATACCCCATTCTTCGAATACGGTCCTATAATTTCGGACCTGGTTGATGACCACCGCAAACACCATCATAAGCTTCGCGGAGTATTTGCTTAGCTTTACTCTCAGAAAGACAACGCAACAAAAGTCCATCATAAGAACGACGATATAACATATGTAAAGAAGAATCATAATAGAATCGAAATGATCGTCTCTTGATCGATGCAACTTTTTTTGGATCTTCAGGTAAAATTCTATGAACCATATAATCAATGAATGGACTTCTCCAATCCCTTTGTTGAGAACTTGATTCAGTAGTATAACTCTGTTCAATATGCAAGTTATTCTTGACACATAATAAGTCTCTATCCAATAAAGTAATGGTATTTTGTCTTCTAATTGGAACAATTAAGTCTGCAGCTAAACTAGCAAGAGCATCAGCTTCCAAGTTTTGAGAACGTGGTACGAATTCGATGAAGAATCCTTTAAATGAATAGATTAATTCGATTACCACTTGATGATAAGGGATGAGGTCAGGATTTCTGACTTCATATGTCCCTCTGACTTGATTAACAATCAGTTGAGAGTCTCCATAAGCTTCCAGGAACTCAATGTCCAGTTGTTTTGCTACTTGGAGACCAATTAGCAAAGTATTATATTCTGCCACATTGTTGGAGCATGGCTCATTAAGAGAATAGACACGATATATGACCATTTTGTCAGGAGAGACCAAGACGATACCTACTCCTGAGACAATATTGCCTTTAGGTCCAACCCGTGATGCTCTATCAAAATATAGTTGCCAAATGTCATCCTTCAAAGTCATGTTGCAATCCACAACTTCATCTGGAATGTCCTCATATAGCTTCGATGTTTCAGGTATAGGGTGAGCTGCTAAGAAATCAGCTAATGCTTGGCCCTTCACTAATTTTTGAGGTATATAGACCATATCATAAGGAGTGAGCAACATTGCCCAGGTGGCTAACCTGGAGTTAAGAATGCTCGATTTTCTCATTAATATCCGAATAGGATTTATTCTGGAGATGACATGGATAGTCTGTCCTGACACATAATGTCGTATCTTTTGAACAGCAAAAACCAAGGCCAGACATTCTTTCTCCATAGGAGTATACCTGTGTTCAGCTCTGACCATCATTCGGCTAAGATAATAAATTGCGTGTTCATGGCCTTTATCACTTTTTTGTGCAAGAAGAGCACCAAGTGAATGATCCAAGGCTCGAACATATAACAAAAAAGGTCTTCCTACCACTGGAGGTACCAGAACAGGTGGATTTGTAAGGTATTGCTTGATGTCATTGAAGGCTTTCTGACATGCTTCATCCCAGACAAGTGATACACCTTTCTTTAATAGACGGGAGAAAGTTTGACATCTTCCAGAGAGATTGGATATAAATCTCCTGATATAAGCGATGCGACCTTGGAAGCCGCGTAATTCTTTTAGATTGCGTGGAGGACGCATTTCAAGAATTGCTTTGATTTTGTCAGGATCAACATGGATACCTTGAGAAGTGATGACAAATCCCAAAAATTTGCCACTGGACACCCCTAAGAAAGACTTAGTACGATTCATCTTCAATTGATGTTGGCGCATCAACTTGAATACCATCTTTAAGTCTTGAATGTGATCATCTTTTAATCGACTTTTGACAGCAATGTCATCTACATAACATTCAGCTGTTTTCTGTAGATGTTCTTGAAAGATGTTGCTCATAGCCCGTTGATACGTAGCACCGACATTTTTCAGACCAAACGGCATAACCGTATAGTAGTAAATCCCAAGGGGTGTACGAAAAGCGGTATGCTTTTCGTCTTCTGGATGCATCTTAATTTGATTGTATCCTGTAAATCCGTCCATGAAAGACATGCGTTCAAAACCACATGTATTGTCTATCATGACATCGGTGATCGGAAGTGGAAATTCGCCTTTTGGACAAGCTGCATTAAGATCCCAAAAATCTATGCAAACTTGAACTTTTCCATTCTTTTTCATAACAGAAACAATATTGGCAACCCAGTCTGGGTATTGTTCTTCACGAACAAAGCCACATGTAATCAGCTTTTTGACTTCTGCTTCAATTGCATCCATCATATCTGGTCAAAAATGCCGCTGCTGTTGTTTTATAGGCTTGGCATTAGGAAGAATATTGAGTTTATGAGTAGCTACTTTGGGATCTAGACCCGGCATATCCTCATAACTCCATACAAAGATATCAATATATTCTTTAATCATTTGTATCAACTCTTCCTTTTCATCTTCAGAGAGGTTTTTACTGATGAATATTGGCTTGGACGTAGTTCCGTCTCCAACATCAATCTGGACAATCTCATCCTCTGTAGGTGGCTGTCGTTGTTTAAAACGAAGCTCCCATTGAGTGTCCATTTGCTGTGCCCATGGGTCATTTTTAAATGACTCAGATTCACCATCAGTTTGAACCATGTTGACTGAAAATACGCACTCAGAATCATCATAATAATCTCCTCTAGGATATGAGGATTGTAAAAAACTGGAAGAACATTCTTCTTTCATATCTTCCTTGCATATGTGGAGTGTATCCGATTCGATGAATTGGATTTCTTCAGAATCTGATGATTGTGAAGAACTGGAAGAAAATTCTTCTTGTATATCCTCATTAAACATGTGGGACGGATCGTATCCCAATCCATGATGAGTTTTCTGGTAAAACGAATCACCACATAATGGTAATCGTCTACCCTTGCCTTGATTGAGACCTTGTATAGTCTTCAAATCATATCATATATTCTGGATAATCTTGAGAGATTGTTGACTATATTTGTCAATTCGGATTCTTCCTTTATCTTTCTCTCTGAGATCATCTGTCTGAGTAACATGGATATTTCTAGCCAGGTCAAACACAATTTGGCGCTTATTTTTCTTATCAGACGGAATCACGAAATAAGATTCTTCGTAACGTCTATAAGTTACACAAGCTTGTGATGAAGCGGCTACAGGAAGAAGATAGGGAGAAGATGTTAGGAACCTTTGAGCATAAGGTCCAACATTGACGTGAGGAGGAAAGAAATTTTCCTTATGGTCAATATATAAGGTTTCCTCTGTATTTATGT
Source organism: Iris pallida (assembly GCA_029216955.1). Lineage (NCBI taxonomy): Eukaryota > Viridiplantae > Streptophyta > Magnoliopsida > Asparagales > Iridaceae > Iris > Iris pallida. Next base: position 6,857,171 of record JANAVB010030220.1, read on the forward strand.
CATCTTTATATTGATGACTTTGATCATCAGAAGATAAAGTCATTCTTTCAATAAATTTGACAGCCATATACTCCAAAAGGAAATCTTCATTGATATTAGAAAGTACAGAATGATCAATATTTACATCATTTATAATTTGACTGCTATGCTTTAGATTGATCATTAACGGACCATCATCCGTCTTCTGCGTAGACTTGCCAAGGTTGATGATCAGTGGCAGTTCTGGATCATTCGTACGAGAAGTACGTCCCTTAACTTTGATCATAAGGGGTTGAACTTGGCTCTTGGCAGGAATACTCACTGATTCCTCAGACGAAGCTCGAGTTCTTCCTTTAACTTTGATCACCAGAGGTTGGTTATTGACAGGTTGGGGTTGGATTCGACCTTTGACTTTAATCTTCAAAGGTTGCTCTTCTGAAGGATCTTCATTGATAGACTGATCTTCAGCAGGTGATCGATCTTTAGCCATATCTGATATCTCCTTCACATGCTCTTGTTTGTAGAGTATTGAGTCAGAAAAATAGGCTTCAATACCCTTGAAAGGATTGATATCTGCGAATTCAGTCTTCACAATCCCTTGAGAATCCACGTATTTAAAGCATTGGTGGAGAGTTGAAGGCACAATGTTATGCTCATGTATCCACGGTCTTCCAAGAAGGATGTTATAAGATACATCTGAGTTGATAACATAAAATGTTGCCATAGTTCGAAGATCACCAATTTGAATCTTCAGACGAATCTTCTCCGGTGGTTTACTCTTGCCAGAGTTAAAACCAACTATTGTGGTACTAGTGTAAGTCAAATCACTAGTAGGAATCCTCAAAGGTCTTAGCATAATATGAAGAATAATGCTAATAGAAGACCCAGGATCAATGTAAATTCTGTCAATTTTAGTAGATTCAATATACCCAGTGTAGCACAAAGGCCTGTCGTGCTTATTATGCTTCAACAACATATCTTCTTGTGTGAAGGTAATGTTAGGAATTGCCTCTATCATACTATGACATTGTGGACACGACACCAGTATATTGTTAGGACTCTTGAGTTGAGATAAACATGAGTCTGCTTGTAGCAAAGCTTCACTCAGAGTCTCTCTGCTTTCTTTAGAAAGATGAAGCAGCTCGAAGATAGAGAGTCTAGCCGGAGTATTAGCTAACTGGGCTAGAATATCAAATTTGTAGGGCTTCATCACCACCCCTTGATTTGAAGCAGATTTTAATGGGACGTCAAAGCGTACTGCTTTTTGTTTCCCTTTCTCAACCACAAATGGTTTAGCAGGAACAGGAGATAGTTGAACCGGTAGTGTTTCAATTACATCCTCTGCTTCTTTGGAAGATCCCTTATAATCTTTGTGGTACTCTTTTCCAGATCTCGTACCAACAAAGATTTCTTCTTCAGACTCAGGAGAATGAAGTATCAGATTGCAGGATTTAGTCTTCTTTCCCTTAGTCTTCTTCTTGCGAGGATTTTTATGAGGAACCTCAAAACCCAATCCAATAGTGGATTTTTGACTTTGAATTTGTAAAGGAAGTCGTATTCCTTTATCATAGTTCAAACCTTCCGCCTTTTGAAAGTCATAGCCCATCTTTTTCATGAGATGGACTGATTGTTGACTATACAAGTGAGTGGGTAGCAGACTTTTGATAGGTGATTTAACAGAAGAAGGAGGAAGGGTATTCGGGACAAAAGGAAAAATCCTAACATGAGCTTTCTCATAAGCAGCAAAGACTTGTTTTGCCCTGTATAAGGGGACACTATTCATAGCTAACCACTGCCGATGATTAAGCTTAAGTTTGGTAGGAAGAGCCAAGCTTGGAAGGCATATATTCAAACCCTTCAGTCTATCTTTCAAAGGAATGCCAACCCCATAAATGATCCAAATCATCATGGTCTGGGGTTAAAACATGAGAAATCATGTTGCAGGTTTTGACTTTTCTACCTTTCTTGGATTTTGAAGTTTTATCTTCATTCTCCATTTCAGGTATTAAATCAGGATGTACCCACATGATTTCACCATTTTTTAGTGTAAGAGGCAAAATCTTTCATTTTGCTCTCTGGCAGGTGGAATATTCACAATCTTCATCGTCGCCTTTGAAATTGGGACAATTCTATCCGGGACTTGCTGTGGAGGAAAACCTCCAAATTGAAGAGAAATTATATTGGTTGTGACCGTATGCTCATCGTTGGTTAAAGCGATGGCATTGGCATTTATCAGCTCCTGGATTTTCTTCTTCAAGGCATAGCAAGCCTTGGTAGGATGATTTATGTATCTGTGATAGATACAATACTTAGGATTTTCGGTCAGATTCACCTCATTAGGTCTTTTCGGCTCTGGAATCTGGAGTTTGCCACTCTTTACCAGATATTGGAATATCCCCGGGATATCACTGTCATCGAAAGAGTATTCTTCTTTTGGCTTGGAAGACTCCTGATTATTCGGCATCATTTTGGGTTTTGAAAGATTAATCACTAGGGTTTCCTTCCCTTTCCCATTACGATTGCCGGAATTATTACCAGAAGAGCCTTTCTTTCCTTTGTCTTCTGAGACAAAAATCATCCCGTGTTCACGAGCCAACCTACCATTGGTCTCGGTTGAAACTACTGTTATGATGAACGAGGTCCAATCTGTGAATTGAGAGCCCGTAAAGACAGCAATAGATGGACGCAGATTCATCTTGCATGTATCAATCAATGCTGAATCTGGCATACCAGGAGGCATTTTCAAGGTTGCCTGTCGGAAACGTTCGATGAACGTTCGAGTATCTTCTTTCTCCTTTTGTTTAATTTCTATTAAGGAGGACATATTCATATCCATTCCTCCTTCATAGAAGCGGGAGAGAAACATTGCTTTGAATTCATCAAAAGACGATATACAATTATCGGGTAGACTACGATACCAGTCGTAAGCTGAACCCGTCAGGCACCCGATGAAAACTCGAGTGAGAAGAGCATCATTCTTCTGTAGATGCACAATCAAAATATCAAAGTAATTGATATACTAACTAGGAGATGCCTTTCCATCAAATAACACCATTGACTGTGGTTTGAATTTTGGAGGAAAGGGTACGTCATTCCAATGAGGAGGATAAGGTTGCTTAATCCCTAACCTCTGGAGCTGATCCTTGCGCTTCAGAACTTCAAACTGTGCTTTGAGCTCATGCACTGCTTGAATAGCTTCACTAGTTTGAGGAAGCACATTCGATTGAATAGTTGTTGGATGTACCGTGACCCCCACCGGAGGTGGCACATCTTCTGGAATGACAGGATCTGGAGATGCAGAATTCTGATTGATAGCAGGCTCTTGATTAAGATTATTCAAAGGTATATCAACCCCTTGACTATCTTGAGTTTATGCTGCTACCTGCACAGGTGTTACTACTGCCGGCTGAGCAGTTTGTTGAGTCATTATTATTTGATGCATGCTTTGTATCATGGTGAACATGTTCTTCAGTGATTGTTGAACGGCAGAGAGACGCTGTTCTGTATTAGCAGATGACGTCTCCGGTTTATCTTCGATAGCATATGATTCAATCTCTCTCGAAGATACAGAGGGATTGGTATAGAAGTATGAATCAACACTATCAGTTTTGAACTCCAAAGACTGGGTACCCCCAGCTTCTGAATCAGAAGTCTGCAACTGTCTTTGACTTCTTGATCGAGTATTCTGATATACTCCTTCGAAATTATCAAGAAGTCTGTTGAACTGTTGTTGACCAGGAGTCTGAGATGAATTGCGTCTTGGACGTCGTCCTCTGTTGGTATGAGATGCCATGTTCACTGACGCATATGATAACTCATGCTCTTGATCATCAACTTATTGCTGAAGTTCATTAAAGCTTAATCGGTCAAAAACTGACCATTTCAAAGTCGAACAACAACATTTGATTACAATCTGGTGACACTCACAATGATGATTTTCTTGGAGGAGTGTCACAGAAGATTGTCTATTTTTACGCTTTTGTACTAGCAACTCGCGTAAATCAGAAGAAGTAGAGGGAGTAGTCTTCTTTATTACATTTGGGGTAGAGAAACGTTTAGTCCCTTGTGTATAAAGAAGATTACTGGCTGCATTAGCAGAACCAAATTTTACATTTTTACGCGCTTGGAGTTGTGTACGTAAATCCTGAGATTTTTGAGCACAAAGGACACCATCAGCATTACGCATAATTTGAAGGTTTGGTATCTTGCGTAAAGCAGTGTAAGAAGGCTGTTGGTTGAAAACAGAAGTTTTACCAACTATGTTTTTATGCTGCATGCGTGTAGGTAAATTCACTTTAGATCCAAAGGCATCATTGTGAACTTTATCTACACTGTTACAGACAGGAGATTTACCTTTACGCGTAGAGCGCAAAACATGAGTATCTGCCACGTCACAGACGGGAGATTTTCCTTTACGCGTAGAACGTAAAACTTGTGTGTCTACCACGTCACAGACGGGAGACTTATTTTTACGCACATAGCGTAAAGCTTTGGAGTCTACCACGTCACAGACGGGAGACATATTCTTACGCACAGAGCGTAAAGTTTGATTTTTACGCGCTGGGCGTAAAATTTGGAAGTCTGCCACGTCACAGACGGGAGACATATTCTTACGCACAGAGCGTAAAGTTTAATTTTTATGCGCAGAGCGTAAAACTTGAAAGTCTGCCACGTCACAGATGGGAGACTGATTTTTACGCCCAGGGCGTATTACTGAAGTAGAGACTGCCTCGTCACAGACGGGAGCCTCCACAACAGGAGTATGAAGGATTCCTTTGCCTTCAGAGACAGCAGGGAGATCCGAGGATGGTTTAGACTTAGGAATCCAAACTTTTTGCGCCTTTCGCGATTTCTGAACATTAGAGCAGCGAGTACTACCCCCAGTTTGGAGCATTTCTTCATAGGCAGTCTGGTCGAAGTGCACAACCAGAGTCTTCTTTGTCGATCCGACCGATACATCATCATATTGAGCAATTGCCTTTTTGTTAGAGGAGAAGGTCGTCCCCAGCAGAGTCGCCATTTTGTTTCACTTAACAAAATGCCAAAAAATTAGCTTTTGAAAGAAAATAAGAAAAAGTACAAAAGTACAAGTTGTTCTGAAAAGTATTGCTATGGAAGTCTGATATGAAAGCGATCACTTTGTTCTTTGGACTATACGATGATGATGAAGAAAACTGCTTGAAGAAGACGAACAATCGGAAGAACTAAGTCACCGAAAAGGTATCGAGCAACGACACTGATGGCACAGTCGATTGCTTTCTTGCTTTGCTTCACCCTGTTCTTGAGAAAAAGTTGAAGAAATGCTTCTGGGAATATCACTCTGAAAGTATGAGTTTTCTCAGAATCTCCTCTCATGTTTCTCTATTGATCTCTCCTTTTTTTGTCTATATGAAAATAAGTCTATTTATAGACTTGACACTTTGTGCGTAAAAAAGTAACAAAATCGGGTCTTCATGTGAGTAACTGTCACCCACGATACAAACCATCCTCTACGTATGTTGACACGTGTCTCATGTAAAGTTTTGATCTCTACGCATGATGACACGTGTCCCACTACTTCAACAAAATGAGGAGAGCACGTACACACGTTCCTCGATAAGTGTGGCATGAAAGCCACGTAAGCAAACCACGTTCTCATGTAGTCAGGAAAGATCGGGCGTAAAAACGACCCAAAATACACTCCCTGCATAAAGTAGCAGACTGGGCGTAAAATAGCTCAAAATAGACTTCTCGCGTAAAGTGGCTGAAAATTAGCCTTGAGAGTAAAATTAGCTCAAATAAACTTTACGCACACAGCAGCCTTGAGCGTAAAAAGCTCGAATAGCTTTCGTGCGTAAAAGAAGCTGTCTTCTGAGCATAAAGTAACCCATCTGCACACTAAACGACAAGCATTGGGTCTGGTGAAAAGATTTCCTCGGCTTCTGTGTACTGCTGTCAGAAAATTATTATGTCAGATCAAATCACTCGCATTAAATGCGACCTGACAGTCTGTCCTCGGCGTAAAGTTCAGTGGACAGCTCTTGCGTAAAGTAGCTCGCGTAGAAAGTAGCTCGCGTAGAGAGTAACTCGCGTAGAGAGTAGCTCACGTAGAGTTTTATTTTGTTTGATTTGCGTAAAGTTCTCAACTTCTTTGACTTAGTTCATGAAGCACTTTTTATACTCCTACAATTTCTTTATCCGAAAACACGATCGAAACACTGAGCATGGAGATAGAAACAACATTTAATGAAAACATATAAGAAAAATAAATCAATGGCTATAGTCTAGAAGATTATCGTATGCATGACATCCCCATTAGTATTCAAATTCGATAGTCACTAACATCAAGAGTGTAACCTCAAAATAGGCAATAACTTTCTAATCTCAAATTGGATCAATAACTCAAAATTTAAAACCTAAATTCCTACTCAGTCTCATCAAATCCTCAAAATTTTTGATTTACAAAATCGTCAATAATTTTTAATACTCAACTATTCACCTAATTTATTATTTCTCCTCAAAATTAATATTCCATAAAGTTTTAAAATTCTTCGAAATATTAAAACTCCTCAAAAACTCATAGATCCTCAATCAATTTAGACGAAAGCAAAATCCAGCTCACGATCACCCTAGTAGGAAATTTGTACTGGTAAATTAATCATGAAAATTCAAAAATTTCCATCTTCAACATTTGAGTAACCCCGAAAACTAATAACATCACAAGTTTTTTTTTTCCTAAATATTTCACCTACTAGTATCTTCCTCAACTCAATCTTATATACTTCATAATCACATAATCGTCTTATCCACTATACCATAATATTTTTTGGAGTGTTCTAATCTAGCTCCGTATAACTGAAGGGTGTCATGATAAGAAAAATATTTTAAGGACAATGTTGCATGAATCACAGAGGATATTAATAATCCTCAATGAGGGCAGTAATTAAATTGGAAGGAAAAGAAACATATACAGTTAGGTTCGAAGATCGTGGTAAGAGTTACTAGTTTAAAACACGACTTTAAGGATATTGAGGATTAAAAACTCGAGAGCAAAAAAATTAGAGGCTCATAATAAATGGTTCCTTGAGAATAGATAGTCTTCTAGGTTGGGGTATGATCAAGGAAAATGACTCTAATCCTTCTAAAGTTTCAAATGATGATAATAGATCTAGGGTCGAGGGAAGGACAAGTAACTCAAGATGGGGATATAGTCACATGGTTTGGGTTGATAGCTAACTACACTTGTGTATATACAACTATCTTGGCCATAGGTGATAGGGCAACTAAGGGGATACTCTGTGTCTATCTATCAAGTACGAGCGTTTGTCTTTCTATAATAGCTGAAGACGAAAACAAATAAGAGTTTAAGGACGATGTGATCGAATACGAATACAGGGTTCAAAGGCGATGGAATAGTTCAAAGAGAGTTGTCAACACAATTGCGGATGAGATCCTAGAGGGCAATTATATTTGTCAAAATAACTAAGCCAACTATATTTCAATCCACGTAGAATGAAGGGCGAACCAAGTGCACTAGGGTTGATCAGACCAAAATGCACCAGTTCTGATTAGACAAGATGTTTGTGGCTGCACCCAATAAAACATGTCCTAAACAAGCCCTATAAAATAATAAGCTTGCAAAACTAGGTTATGATAGCTGTGTTAGTCAAGATAATCCAAATATAAATACGTGTGATTGTAATGGAAGAAAGTATAAATAGTTCAAATTCTTTAAGAATCTAAGTCTTGTCCGGTATTTGTACATATACATTCGTCCTACTGTCTTCTTGTCTAAGGCTTTGGTCGTCCAAATGGGTTATGGACCTCTAAACTCTATAGTCTAGATAAGTCTATCAGTGTCATTCAACTATATTTCCTTAATAGGTCATAAAGACAATTGGATGAAAGGTTGTGAGGCATACTATCCAACTTACAAGAGTTTAACTAGTAGGGTAATTGAATCAATAGAGCATACAAGTCATCTTCTTAACCTCTATTAAGTACGTGAAATACGGTAGAAAAAGAAATCAAGCAAGAAGCAAATCAAGGCAGTCAAACAAGAGTTTAAAAATAGAATCAAGGAAGGGGATTAAGCATGTGGATGAGATCCTAGAATCTAATTCTATATACAGGCTTGCTTGGTACAGTTATGTAACCAAACAATTTATCCGTTGACATGTGTGGGCTACCACAAAAACATGTAATATTTCAGTCCCAAAATACGTAGGATTAGGTACGTAAATATGCCAGCCATATAATAAATATACGTAAGTTGTCAATGCAGTATAATCACGACCAACTAATCTCATCCATTAAATAAAAAAATAAAGATTTTCATTAATCATTTATGATAGTCATTTGAACAAACTGCTGGATGGAGACAAATCTACTACCAATATGAAACCAGAAAGAAGGAAATAACAAAATAAAGAAGCAAGTTGCAAAGGACAATTCAAGAGCATTTCATCTTTGATAGAAAGTAGAAGACAACGATCTTTGCTGGAACTCCTGCGGAAAGTCAAGATAACACACACACACACACGTGGAGAGATCGCCAGGTCCTCAGAGAAACATAACAAGATACAGAAAATATGTCATATAACTGAATATAAACTGCTCAACAATAAGTCAATGAGATCATAACATGGTCAAATACTCCATCCTTGAATTAGTGTACCAACCCCCCAACCAAACAAGGACATGAGATGGCATCCTAATCCATGATGAAGTATCTTTCCATGTTGTAATCCGACATAGTATCCAGACCACAACAAGGTTCAGTATTCTGTCATCGAAGCAGTGAACCACATATACAACCAAACAAGAATAATGTGTTGCACACTATTTTGCAACAAAATACTATTCCAAGCCGTGATCAAGTATAAGTACATAAATCAAAAGTACATATACCTAACAGATAGGGTCGCCTAACCATTTTATGCGTATGTAATTTAAGAACAAACCTCCAACGCATGGGCTCTCTGTCTAAAAATGGGATCGATATAGTCCCCACTTGGGAACCGGGGGCCTTAGAGCATAACGTTCAGCGAAGCGACAATGCTCGTCAGTAACAGTAAGAGCATAATGCTTTGGAGAACGTTGGTGGCCGTCAGTAGCAGTCAAAAGGGTCGTCAACTCGTATCTCCGGTGGAGCGTACTGTAACGCCTTGTCCCGCTCAGCTCAATCGGAGGAATCAAAATGCCAACGACGTTCGAACTTAGCCATGTAACGACAACTCGAAGACCTGTCACGCCCCAGAACCAGAATACTGGCAAGTGGGATGAACAAGGCCAGCTACGTAATATCAAAGTACTCCAGTACTCTGAAATCACGTATAAGCTGTCAAGACATGGGGGTTACTTCTACATGCCAACAGTCAATCCTAGGTCAAAAAATCCTAGGTATCTCAATCACAGACAATTATACAAAGTACAAGAAGTATGATCATCAGATATAAAATAGTAAAGCGTCCCAAACCATATATACATGGATGATCATGAAGCTAGTAATATAAAATGGAAAACTAGCAAGAGCAATTGTAATGCCTGTGATTCGTATTACGTATTCTGTATACGTGTACGTATCTCAGAACCGTATTTCGACTTGTCCTAGTTAGATAGTCTTGGGTTCTTGTATTGGCTCGATTTGGCCTGGCTTGGTTCAGGTTAGGCTTGGATTGGTTTGGCTTGGTTTGGGCTAGCATGAACCCCTACCTACCACCACCATCCCCATTTATTAACCCTTTCTTCCTTCTCTCTCCTCATTATTCTTTTCTTCTTCCTCCATTAACTTCCTCACCTACCAGAGAGAGGGAGAGAGGGGTCTAGGCAAGTGCAACTTGCTTCATGGAGGAACTCTAATTTTATTACTTCATTCTCTTCCTTACAGCATTTTAACTTACTTTAGTACTTGGCATTTCCACTTTCCATGGCTAGATTCTTGTAGATCTAAGTTTATTTTATTTTCGGATTTCTTGGGTTTTGATCTATTTAATCTTGTTATTTTCGAGTTTTGATGGTTCTATGTTGTAGAGTATCTCGTTCTACCCCATTTTGACCGTTGGAAGTTCGGATTTGGGCTCCAGATGATGGAGTTATGGAGCTTGAGCACTTGGCTCTCATGGTGTTCTTCTTCTCGGGATTTTGGAGAAGATGAACTGTGCTTGACTTGACCGCATGAATAATTCATGCGACAAGTGTTCTCTTCAGCCGCATGACTGGAAGTACTTTGAGCCGCATGAGGGCCGAACTCATCTAGCCGCATAATACTCCGCCCTCTTGAGCCGTATAGGTCTTGCTTCCCGCTGGCCGCATGAGAGCTTCTTCTCCGAGCCGCAAGTGCCTTCTGCTTCCCGCTAGCCGCATAAACCTGCTTCCTACATGACCGCATGAGGCCCAGTCTTCCCAGCCGCATGCGCCCTGATGAATTCCAGCCGCATATGCCCGCTCCTCTTCCCAGCCGCATGGCATTGCTTGGTTCCTGGCCGCATGGCCCTTGCTCTGCCTGAGCCGCATAGGCTCTGCTCCCGCCAGCCGCATAAGACCCGACTTTTGAGCCGCATGCCCCTGACCTTCCCGAGCCGTATGTTCCTTTCCCTTGCTGACCCGCATGGGATCCAGTAATCTCGAGCCGCATGAGTTTCCCCTCCTTCCAGTCGCATGCACCCTGAACCGTCCTGAGCTGCATGGACTCAATCCCCTGAGCCGCATGGATTCTCCCCTCTTGCCTCGTCCTTTATTGTTAATTATTATTATTATGTTATGATTATTGTTAACTCGTACTTGTAACGTCCTGCGTAACTTGAGTTCCTATAGCGTACACCTTTACCCCTATTGTATATTTTTACGCCCATTTTATATCCTTACACCTTTTGTCCCGAACTTGATAATCCCGATTTGATTGACATGATTGAAATGACAATTGTACCTGGCATAGTGTGACCATGATCTGACATGGCATGATAGTAGCCCGCCGTGGTGCACTCCTGACTTGATAACTTGACCTGATAACTTGACCTGCTACACATGACACGGCAGTGACCCGTAGTGGTGCACTCTTGACAAGTACCCAGATAATGCTTGATAGTGGCCCGTCGTGGCACACTCTTGATAAGTAATAATGATAATGATAGTGGCCCGTCGTGGCGCACTCTTGACAAATTAATTCATTGGCCTGGACACCGTGGTTGTTGCATTGATTGTGCTTGTATAAACTACGAGTCCTGTTATGTCTTGCATCATGTCTAGGGCATGATCCCTGAGTACCACGGTCAGGGATTCATACTGAATCTGGCTAGGTTAATGACTAGATTGATCAATTAGTTCATGGAGAATTTTCCAGTTACCTGTTGCCCCTTTGGTCCCGGCCTTATATATATACATGGGATTTGTTGCTATCCGTCGAGATAAGCGTACTTCCAGCCCGCCGTCGAGTATGGTACCTTAGGACACATGTATCTTACAACAGTGTGTCTGCTATATCATGCTATCTTTTTATTTTCTTGCTGGGATCACTCAGGTAGTAACAAACAGGTAACCGAACTTGGAATTCTCATTGCATCTTGCTAGTAACTAGGCCTATGATAACCCTAGTTAGTTAAAGTAGCAAGCCGTACTTATTGCTTGGCCGTGATTGATTGAATTGAGGAATAACCTGTCTAGTCTTGTCATGACCCCTGTACAAGAATTGCTACCTGTCATGATTTTCTCGTATTATCTTGCCGATAAATGGTAGGAGAAGCCAAGTTTCGTTCAGACGAAGGGTTACAACCCCGGTCCTTATTTGGTTTACGGGTTGTAACCTGGTTATCAGAATAGTCCTATGGTTATCTCATCGTATATCATCCTGTCTTGCTTTTCTATATGTCCTGTCTTTTACTGATTCTGTACAAGATTATCTTTTGTCTTCAACTGTCATGCTTTTCTTAAATTACTGTCTCTTATTAGGTAATTATATTCTTGTGCTAATTTGCTGGTTTTAGTTCCTAAGTGAAGCCTCCTTTGTGGCACTTGCTCTTTCTGGGGTCTGACCCAGCTGGTTTTGTATGGCCAGATACCGGAGCAGCAGCAAAGGATCTACCTGCTTTTCAGCCCGATGGTGACCGCCAGGCGTAACCATGGCAACGAGTGGGTTTTCTTTTTGTTCTCTCACTTTGTTGTAAAATTATTCTTTTGAGGCGTTTAGCCGCCGAGCCAGTGTTAGCTCGTGTTCATTTTACTTACTGTCTGCCTACGGGCTGTAATCATGATTGGCAACTCGAGGTTGATCATGTATGACTTAACTCTTGCTAGTCCTCACATTTTGTACAACTAGCTTTATGATCATATGGATATGTTATGTTTGGGACGCCTTACAATTGTATATTTGGTGGTCTGATATTTTGTAACATTTACTTACTTGATTATGATTGAGACACTAGGCTTGTTATTGACCTTAAGAGACTGTTGGCTTGTAGATAAACCCTCATATATCTAGACAGCCGTGACCGTATGGTGAGATGGATTCTATTTCATTATACGTAGCTGGCTATGTCTGCCCCCGCTCTCCAGTATTCTGGTTCTGGGGCGTGACATGGTTTAAGTGGTGGCCCATACAGGTCTTGTCAATCAAGAAATGTGAGGCTTTACCGGATAGATGTCTCAATCTGTACTCGCCTTTGATCTCCACTCGTATCGTCTTATCTCCTTGGATCCCTGACTTAATAACATGCTTGCATCATTGTTCTATCTTGGTCCTTCCTTAATATTCCCGATGTCATTGCTTCAGTGGCATCGTTCCTGTTGATCAGCCAGAAGAAGTTCGGCCGACAGCCCAGCAACAGCAAGAAGATCAAGATCAGTCCTCAGCAGCCGCCTCCCGAGCAATGCCTTCTGGAGAACCAGTGCCCCCAGTCCAGCCAGCAGGGTCAGAGGATGGGGTCTTGATAGGGCTCATCCGTGAGTTGCTTGCGTCTCAGGACCGTCGAGGTGATGCCTTGCAGCAAGCAGTATAAGATGCTGTGAGCGGAAGTGGTCCTCGAAGGAATAGTACGGTCAACAATTTCAAGCGCCTGAACCCTCCCTTCTTCGACGGCAGCGAGGATGCTATTGCTGCAGATGCCTGGCTACAGGACATTGAAGTTATCTTGGAGGCAGCCAGGACCCCTGAAGCAGAGAAGGTGGCGGTGGTGCGCCTGCAGTTACTAGATCTAGCCTGCAGCTGGTGGGCTATACAAGCAGCGATTTTGGGTACGCCTGTCATGTGGTCGGTATTTAGTGATATATTTCAGACCAAGTACTTCGACGCAGTGGCTAGATATGACCTGCAGGCCAGGTTTAGTAATCTCAGGCAGATGAGCAGGACGGTCGACGGATATGCGGCGAGTTTTCAAGGTTGAGTCGGTTTGCTCCCACCTTGGTGACAACCGAGCTAGACAGAGCACAGCGATTCCAGCAGAGGCTCCACTTGGAGATCATATTGGCAGTAGAGCAGTTCGAGCACAGAACTTTTGATGTCATCTTGCGAGCAGCGAGGAGGCATGAGTACACTTCCCGAAGGATAGCGGACCGGACCGAAGATCGGAAGCGGTCTCACGACCAGATGAACCAATCCTCAGCACCGGCCCCAGCAGCTAGGGCCCTGACCATTGGAGCTACGAGGACAGATTCGGTTACCTCCCTACAGCATTCTGCTCCGACCTATCCCCAGCAGCAGAAGCAAAAACAGCCTTTCGCAACCGGTTGTTCTCATTGCGGGAAGCCCGGGCATGTTGTTACTGAGTGCCGTAGAGCACAGGGATTGTGCTTGGTTTGTGGTTCGCCGGACCACATTATAGGATCTTGTTCGTTCCGAAACAGATCATCGTCGACAGTAACTAGTCCCTTGGTTATGGGACCAGCACCAGCACCAGCACCAGAACCAGCTCCAGTTCACCAACCACAGCAGCTCTCGTTCCCGGTTCCATTGCCGTCTCAGGCTCAGGCCTTCTAGCAACAGAGGCCTCAGCAGTTCGCCCTGGCCCAGGCCCAGATCCAGAATCGACAGAGAGGTATCCGTGTCATATTTGTCTTACTATCCGACCGTCGTTATGCGAGACACATGTCATGTTTCATGTATCCTAATTACAAGGGTATATTCCGGGCCCGAGCCATGTCCTAGATCATTCGAAAACGGTTATTGGTACCAACCTTTTCATATGAGGGGAGGCACGTGTCCCTGTTTGACCAAAGAAAGAGACCTCAAGCGCAAGACTATCAGTTTAGTTCGTGTTACTTGAGTTCATCGCTCCTTGGAAGAGTCAAACGTGGGAGTGTGAGGATGATATCCGATCACGTTATCCCAATCGGTTTGGCTCATGAGGTGTAATATCTTCCTTATGCCTTGTACTTCGATTCCTTGCTTGCATGTATGATTGTATGATTGACTGGTAGCATAGATTGCTTGCGATAGTATAGCTGTCCCGACATCTCTAGCCTCTTGATTAAATTCCGAGGACGGAATTCTTTTAAGGTGGGTAGAGTTGTAATGCCCATGATTCGTATTACGTATTCTGTATACGTGTACGTATCTCAGACCCGTATTTCGACTTGTCCTAGTTAGATAGTATTGGGTTCTTGTATTGGCTCGATTTGGCCTGGCTTTATTCGGGTTGGGCTTGGATTGGTTTGGCTTGGTTTGGGCTAGCATGAACCCCTACCTACCACCACTATCCCCATTTATTAACCCTTTCTTCCTTCTCTCTCCTCATTACTCTTTTCTTCTTCCTCCATTAACTTCCTCACCTACCAGAGAGAGAGAGAGAGGGGTCTAGGCAAGTGCAACTTGCTTCATGGAGGAACTCTAATTTTATTACTTCATTTTCTTCCTTACAGCATTTTAACTTACTTTAGTACTTGGTATTTCCACTTTCCATGGCTAGATTCTTATAGATCTAAGTTTATTTTATTTTCGGATTTCTTGGGTTTTGATCTATTTAATCTTGTTATTTCCGAGTTTTGATGGTTCTATGTTGTAGAGTATCTCGTTCTACCCCATTTTGACCTTTGGAAGTTCGGATTTGGGCTCCGGATGATGGAGTTATGGAGCTTGAGCACTTGGCTCTCTTGGTGTTCTTCTTCTCGAGATTTTGGAGAAGATAAACTGTGCTTGACTTGACCTTATGAATAATTCATGCGGCAAGTGTTCTCTTCAGCCGCATGACTGGAAGTACTTTGAGCCGCATGAGGGCCGAACTCATCTAGCCGCATAATACTCCGCCCTCTTGAGCCGCATAGGTCTTGCTTCCCGCTGGCCGCATGAGAGCTTCTTTCCAGAGTCGCATGTGCCTTCTGCTTATCGCTAGCCACATAAACCTGCTTCCTACTTGACCGCATGAGGCCCAGTCTTCCTAGCCGTATGCGCCCTGATGAATTCCAGCCGCATATGCCCCCTCCTCTTCCCAGCCGCATGACATTGCTTGGTTCCTGGCTGCATGGCCCTTGCTCTGCCTGAGCCGCATAGCCTCTGCTCCCGCCAGCCGCATAAGACCCGACTTTTGAGCCGCATGCCCCTGACCTTCCCGAGCCGTATGTCCCTTTTCCTTGCTGAGCCGCATGGGATCCAGTAATCTCGAGCCGCATGAGTTTCCCCCCTTTCAGTCGCATGCACCCTGAACCGTCCTGAGCTGCATGGACTCAATCCCCTGAGCCGCATGGATTCTCCCCTCTTGCCTCGTCCTTTATTGTTAATTATTATTATTATGTTATGATTATTGTTAACTCGTACTTGTAACGTCTTGTGTAACTTGAGTTCCTATAGCGTACACCTTTACCCCTATTGTATATTTTTACGCCCATTTTATATCCTTACGCCTTTTGTCCCGAACTTGATAATCCAGATTTGATTGACATGATTGAAATAACAATTGTACCTGGCATAGTGTGACCATGAACTGACATGGCATGGTAGTGGCCCGCCGTGGTGCACTCTTGACTTGATAACTTGACCTGATAACTTGACCTGCTACACATGACACGGTAGTGACCCGTAGTGGTGCACTCTTGACAAGTACCCTGATAATGCTTGATAGTGGCCCGTTGTGGCGCACTCTTGATAAGTAATAATGATAATGATAGTGGCCCGTCGTGGCGCACTCTTGACAAATTAATTCATTGGCCTGGACACCGTGGTTGTTGCATTGATTGTGCTTGTATAAACTGCGAGTCCTGTTATGTCTTGCATCATGTCTAGGGCATGATCCCTGAGTACCACGGTCAGGGATTCATACTGAATCTGGCTAGGTTAATGACTAGATTGATCAATTAGTTCATGGAGAATTTCCCAGTTACCTGTTGCCCCTTTGGTCCCGGCCTTATATATATATACATGGGATTTGTTGCTATCCGTCGAGATGAGCGCACTTCCAGCCCGCCGTCGAGTGTGGTACCTTAGGACACATGTATCTTACTACAGTGTGTCTGCTATATCATGCTATCTTTTTATTTTTTTGCTGGGATCACTCAGGTAGTAACAAACAGGTAACCGGACTTGGCATTCTCATTGCATCTTGCTAGTAACTAGGCCTATGATAACCCTAGTTAGTTAAAGTAGCAAGTCGTACTTATTGCTTGGCCGTGATTGATTGAATTGAGGAATAACCTGTCTAGTCTTGTCATGACCCCTGCACAAGAATTGCTACCTGTCATGATTTTCTCGTATTATCTTGCCGATAAATGGTGGAAGAAGCCAAGTTCCGTTCAGACGAAGGGTTACAACCCCGGTCCTTGTTTGGTTTACGGGTTGTAACCTGGTTATCTGAATAGTCCCATGGTTATCTCATCGTATATCATCCTGTCTTGCTTTTCCATATGTCCTGTCTTTTACTGATTCTGTACAAGATTATCTTTTGTATTCAACTGTCATACTTTTCTTAAATTACTGTCTCTTATTAGGTAATTATATTCTTGTGCTAATTTGCTGGTTTTAGTTCCTAAGTGAAGCCTCTTTTGTGGCACTTGCTCTTTCTGGGGTCTGACCCAGCTGGTTTTGTATGGCCAGATACCGGAGCAGCAGTAAAGGATCTACCTGCTTTTCAGCCCGATTGTGACCGCCAGGCGTAACCAGGGCAACAAGTGGGTTTCTTTTTGTTCTCCCACTTTATTGTAAAATTATTCTTTTGAGGCGTTTAGCCGCCGAGCCAGTGTTAGCTCGTGTTCATTTTACTTACTGTCTGCCTACGGGCTGTAATCATGATTGGCAACTCGAGGTTGATCATGTATGACTTAACTCTTGCTAGTCCTCTCATTTTGTACGACTAGCTTCATGATCATATGGATATATAATGTTTGGGACGCCTTACAATTGTATATTTGGTGGTCTGGTATCTTGTAACATTTACTTACTTGATTATGATTGAGACACTAGGCTTGTTATTGACCTTAAGAGACTGTTGGCTTGTAGATAAACCCTCACATATCTAGACAGCCGTGACCGTATGGTGAGATGGATTCCATTTCATTATACGTAGCTGGCTATGTCTGCCTCCGCTCTCCAGTATTCTGGTTCTGGGGCGTGACAGCAATAGTCATACATGATAAGCTCTAGCTATAGTCTGGAATACGCACATCATGTTTTGGCCCGTAGGCTAAATATCAAGAACCAAAACACGAGCTAAACACATGCTCGGAGGCTACATGCCACAAAAGAATAATGTAAATATCAAGTGGGAGAATGAAACAAAAAACCTACTCAGGTACTCCGGATAGTCACCATCGAGTAGATGGTACGGAAGATCCTTCGGGCTCCTCTATCAGATCTGGCCAAACAAAACCAGTAGAATCAGACCCCAATAGCAAGTACCAGCCAAACTTATGAACTAAAACCAGCAAAAACTAACATATCAACGGTTACAGATACAAATAACTAGATGTGGATCGAAACTCGTGCAATACCAATGCACTTATCCCGAGAATAGAAAAGACAATAAGTAAAGTATCATATGACGTAATGTAATTAACATGTGACATAATATAAAGTGTAGACATGCTACGTAAACGGAAGCTTGAGAATATGTAAAATCAACTGGTCATGTAAGCATGTGAGATAGTCGGGTCATGAGAACATGGTGACCCAGCATAGGGATCATGTATGACTTGTGAGATAACTGGACTTATGAGCATGAGAGGTAACTAGGGCATGAGATCCTGTGAGAACTATATAGAACGACAATGATAAGATGACTTGGGAACTATTCCAGAGGCCAAGTTATAACCCGTAAACCAAACAAGGACCGGGGTTGTAACCCTTCTTCTGAACAAAACTTAATCTCTAATCAAAGTTAGCATAAGATCATGTAGAACGTGTGAGTACTGAATAGGACAACAAATCATAAGATGACTAAGAAAATATTCTGGAATCTAAGTTACAACCTGTAAACCAAATAAGGACCGGGGTTGTAACCCTTCCCCTGAACAGAACTTAACCCCCGATCATTTATTGACAAAAGTAAAGCATAAACAATAAAGTACTGAAATAAACATACGGATATTGCCTAGACAAAACTAGAATGGACTGACTCAATTCATCAATCACGGCCAAGCAATAAGTACATCTTGATACGTTAACTAACTAGGGTTATCACAAGCTAATTACTACAAGATGCAATGAGAGATTCCTACAGTCACAAGCCCTGCAGACTATCCAGGTTATCCAGTTGCAAGTTGAGAGAGTTGTATTAGGTGACTTGGGGGTGCAACACATGGCAGCGTGCTGGAAATGCGCCCTACTCGTCGGCAGGCTACAAGTCCAATTAAAGAGCCCAGATAACGGGATCGCCTGTGACTGGAAAATCTCTCTATATGAAATACTTGATCAATCTAGTCATTAACCTAGTCAGATTCAGTATGAATTCCTGACCGTGGTAATCAGGAATCCATGTCCTAGACATGATGCAAGACGAGACATGTAGCTTGTTAACGCATACACAATGGATTCAACTACGGTGTCCAAAAGAGTTACATTAGAAAGGGAGGATAGCCATCGCAACAACATCTTGATTAAGCATGTCATGTTAGGTTTACTTATCATGTCAAGAGTGCGCCACAACGGACCACTATCAAGAATTACCATGTTAAGGTTTACTTGTCATGTAAAGAGTACTTGTCAGGAGTGAGCCTCTACGGGCCACTATCATGTAAGGCAAAGAAAAGACATACTTGTCAAGAGTGCGCCTCTACGGGCCACTATCATATAAGACAAAGAAAAGACATACTTGTCAAGAGTGCGCCTCTACGGGCCACTATCATGTAAGCAAGGAAAGACATGTTCAAGAGTGCACCACGATGGGTCACTATCTAGTATAAGCAGAGAAGAGACGTGTAGCATGAGTGCACCACGACGGGCCACTATCTATATTAAGCAAAGAAGAGACATAAATCATGAGTGCACCCCGACGGGCCACTATCTAAGAATAAGCAAACATGACAATAAGGATCGCATGTAGAAAAAATTAGATAAAAGACGTATCATGGCATGAGAGAAGAAATAAATAAAAGTACTACTTGACATAAACGGGGTGTACAATTATCCTTTAACAGTACAAGATCATCTAATTATTATAAGAATTTATTACAGTCGAAGGAAAACCTCAAAAAAGGGCCAAGTACAGAAAACATGCCAAAAGATCAAAACTATGATTGAAATTGTCGCATATGAACTCTAACTAAAGTGAAACAAGAATATTCTTGAAGCTAAGACAAAGGTCTACAACTTTCATGTTTTGTTTTTCAAGATTTTAGCTACAAAACAGCTTAAACAAGCAAAAATACGTGCGCGGGCAAAAATGCCCACGGCGTAACGTGCACGTATGCACGGTGCACGGACTACGAACTGCGTGCAAAATGTACTACGCGTGCGCGCAAAACTGCCTACGGTGCAAGGTGTGCGCAAGCACGGCACGCGGGCGTGCGACAGAAAATCGCGCAGGCGCGCAGTGCACAAGTTGCGCAGCGCACGCGAGCAAAAATGCCAACGACGCAAGGTACATGCAAATACGGCACGCGGACGTGCGATAAAAAATTGTGCAGGCGTACGGCGCATAAGTTGCGTAGCGTGCACGGGCAAAAATGCCCATGGTGCAAGGTGCGCGCAAGCACGGCTCGCGGGCGTGCGACGAAACATCACGCAGGCGCGCGATGCACAAGTTGCGCGGCACGCGCGGGCAAAAATGCCCACGGTGTAAGCACGACGCACGGCGAAAACGCTGCGCACGGCACTGTTCATCGTCCCGACAGCACCAAAAGGTATGGGGAACCCATGAACAAGAAAATAGCATAACTTTCTCAAAATAAATAGAAATTAAGTGGTTCAAAAGCCAAAATTAGGTAGAATAAAATTTCCTACAACATGGAACTATTAATTTTCGAAAATAACAAAGTATAAGAGATCAAAACCAAAAAAATAAGAAAAGTTACAAACTTAGATCTATAAAATGTAAGCTTTAAAACCGAAAACTTTAAGTTCTAAAGAGGCTTAGAATCAAGAATGGAAGAGAATAGAACAAACAAAAATAACATTGTTCAAGATTTGGCAATATGTACTTGCCTAGGTTTGGAGGAGGAGCAAATGGAGAAGAAGGAGTAAATGAAATGAATGGAGGAGAGAGAGAGAGAGAAGTTGGTTTTTATACAAAACCCTTCTCATCTCAACCCAACCCAAACCAACTCATGCCAAGTTGAACCAAACCAAAATAAACCAAGTACAAGATTAAACCAAGGCAAGGCTAAGAAAGATAAGTCAAAACATGGGTCACTGACAAATGTCAGAAATTTGTATACGTATACTGAAAATACGTATAATGAAAAATGGGAGTGACAGGCATGCCGTCGGTATACACTGGTATACTGGCGGTATGCCGGTCAAGGAGAAAATCTATAAGTTGAATTTTTTTTAAAACATTCTGAAAATCAAGAAAATACAAATCACAGTACAAAAATACATATCCATATATAAATACCGATACAGTGAGACGAGTCTCACAAGACCCGTTCGGTCGAGACGACTCCTCGCTTAGGTGGGTGGCTTCGGTGAACTTGCCTCAGCTTGGCCTTCACTCTAATAAAACAAAAGTTTTCAAATGCACAAGTAGACTTGATAATAAAAGAGAAATTCACATAGCTAAGGGAATAATTCCAAGTCGGGTAAGAATGAGTTAGAACATGGAAAAGGTCCCACGGTCGGCTTAGAAGTGTTGCACGAAGTACTTTCAAACTGACATTCAGTCCTTTGTCCCGTGGCTTGGGAGAAGGAAAGTTGGTCTTTGCCACAAAGTTAAGAACTTAGCCTAAGTCATAGGCGTCTCCCGCAGGAATGCTTGATAAAGCATGCACAGTTCCATCGTCTAAGGCTTGGCATAGCCTTTGCTCGCCCCACGGGTTGAGCTGCATTGCACAACTTGTGGCATAAGTCTAGGTACCCAAATAACTTGGTTGTTCAAGTCGAACATATGCACGTCACGTTCCTTCGAGGCAAAGCTTGATGCAGCCTTTGCTCGTCAAGTTGTTGCATAATTAAGTTAGACAAGTTATGCCGGTCGATCGAAGTCATTCCAAGCACTGTCTCGCTCTTTCTGCGGTTGTTGAAGTCGCTTAGTCCTACGATCTCAATGCACGTCGTATAAAGTATGACTTGGGCGATAGTGTTGCACAGAATGTAAGTCGGTTTAAGACACAAGCCACGGTTGGTTCGGTGGAAAGTTAACCACGGTCTATTGGCACATAAAGAATACATTTTGTGCAAGTTATGCTTGAAGGCTATAAATTAGCCATTCATGAGTTAAGTCAATAAGAGTATGGAAATACTGAAAATATGTCGAGACTGTAGGCCAGTCGTCGAGAAGGAAACATGTCAGGACTGTAGATCAGTCGCCGAGGCAACCCTGGTTTGGGCTCTGCAAAAGAAGTATGATAAGTAAAAGAAGTAAAACTAAGGAAGCTAAGTTGTGATGGTTAGACCATGCATTTACGTTGAGTCTAGGAGTTCTCGTAGGTGCGTGGTCATGGACAACTTGTCGACAAGGTTTTGCACCCTCGATTCGGAAACCTAGGACCACATGACCGCATCGGCCTAGGAGGGAAGCAAGGTAGTTAGGCAAGAACACGTCGTAGGTGATTCGAGACTTGAGCAGGGCTAGCTACCCTTAGCTGCAAGGGCATCGTCTTGCACCACCTACATGTCTAAGATGGCTTGAATTGCCAGTGACCTTTTATATAGTCAAGTTGGCGTACTGAGCGACAATTTGCATGCATGGTGTCGATCAAACCAAAAAAAGAGCAAGCATAGCACGAATTCAGTAAAGATGATATGTACGATTGCATCACAAGTCTTAAGAGGCCTAAGATTTGACTATAGCAAGGACACGTGCTTCGGCACGAATGTGGCATCGAGTATTAAGTTGATGGTATGGAGTTGTGTAAGTCGGGATTGTGTCGTCCTGAGTTAAGTCGAGAAAGGCAATAAGGCAAGTCTGGTTAAGTCATGCTATGTTGTGAGGCACGGCCTCAGTATTGTAGCACGAACTAAGTCGATGACACGAATCATGTTGTGGCATCCCAAAGTATGGGCCAGAAGGCAAGCACGAGTCAGTACGTTGATGTTGCAAGCACGAGAATGGTCTAGAGGCAAGGATAAGGAAGTTATCGGTACGATAGCACGATGTTGGTCTAGAGACATAAATAGGTCAGACGTCTATGTCCTAAAATCGATCCTAAGGCAAGAATAGAAAGACAATCATAAAGGAATTATGTTGCACAAAGTAAATGAACGTGTTAGTTTTGTATTGGTGGGCGAGGAGCTCACTCCACCAGTACAGTTGAATACTGACACCCACACAGTGTTTATGTGCTGGCACAGGTAGAAGTTTGTTGGCACGGAGCTCGCTTGGATGCGTCGAGACATGGAGTTCCTTGGTGTTTCGAAGCGTACGGCCGCATGGAGTTTGAACTTATACAGGACATAATGTATGGACATCGCGTACCGAAGCTTCCATTGGACTACTCAAATTATATTGAGAGCTGAGACAGAGAGAGCAGAATGACTTATAATTGTGAGAAGAGTGAGCTTGAGTGATTGTAATCTTGGCCTCGTGCCACATTGTAATCTTTGTTTCAATATCAATAAAGACCAGTTTGAATGACTTGTATTTTGCTTTAAATTTTTGCTGCTGTTATTCAATGTTTCTGCTTGGGATTTCTGTGCGACAACCTCGTCGTTTAGCCTGTAATTGGTCGTTATAGAACCTGCCTTGCATGAGCGCAATCTAGCCTCACGTGGCATCACATCTTAGCGAGGATGATCGATCCTATGGGACCAGGGCGTGACACGTACGGTCGCAAAAGATAATGTGCATAGTAGCTCATACACTAAGGAAATGTTCTCCCTACCCCATGCCTATCTATGTCGTATTCACGACACATGTAACCTCTATTAACTGCTAAGTCAAACTAATCATAAAAATACTATTAGCAGTTAACCCTAATGGTGGCCAACCAGCTATGTAAGTAAGAGATCTACATGCGACTCGCGACTTCGTGGCACAAATGTGTCAAGGCCAATGAATGCGACATAACAAATGTGGTCTCTTAAATCTAGGTCAAATATGCATAAAAATAAATAAAGAAGTAATAAGACAAAATTAAACAGTAATTGCATCTAAACATGATTTAAAAGAACAGTTTTATATTGCAAAAAAATTAAGTAATAAATAAATGCATTCAATAAGGTGAGCTAAAGTAAATAAACAACAATGGCAATGTATCTTGCCTGGTGGTGACGTCTGGTGTGGTACGATGATCATGACGACACGAAATTGACTTTGGTGTTACAACTACGTAAGATGACCTCCGATGATGGGATAGACTGTTCCATCGAGTCCAGAATAATCAAATTAGCCAGGGTCGATATAAATAAGTCTAGTTTTGAAAGAGGATAGGAAATATGATTAGCCATGATCAACGATGACGACTAAGAGATTGGTGTAAATAAATACATATACTACTTGAAAAAATTATTTATAATACTTTTGAAAACTAGATTTTATTAGTTAAAAATACTTTTTGGAAAATACTTAGAAATCAAAAAATTATTTTCTTAGGCAAAACTCTATGTTTGTAGAAATAAGATTTCTAGGTAAAAACTATACTCACAAAATAATATAGCAAATATATTTAGGACTTCTAAATTTCGAAGATAACTGTAGGGTCCAAATCTAATATTATTTTTAAAATATGTCTAATTTTGAAATATTAAATAATATTGCTATAATACTAAGTATTATTACTAGTGTATATACTTCCATATATATACAACTATAGAAATTATTCAAACTTTATGCTGTTTTTCTCATTTAAGAAAAATATAGCAATAATAGTAATAATATTTAGCAACAACAACAACAACAACAATAATAATATTAATAATAATAATAAAAATAATAATAATAATATATTCTACTATATAATATGAAAACTTTGTGGTGAAACTTTTGAATTCCTAAAATACCCTTGAATATTTTATAAACAAGATGTTATTATGTCAACTTGCATGTCATTTATGTTTAAGAGTCAAAATAATAAAGTTTGCATACAAGTTTTCTTTTTCAATATAACTTTTCATGTTCCAATAGTAATTTTTTCTTTCCTTACCATTTTCTAAAGATTATTATTCTTAATAGAAAATTCAAAAAAATAACAAAATTTGTAATTTGAATCTCTTGGCATTGTAAAAAGAAAATACACACACATGAATAATCACCTGAAAAAGACGAAAAGAAGACAACTGATCTTATAATATTCTAATTACAATACGTGCAAAGCACGTACATGTAGACTAGTAATAATAATAATAATAATTCATCAGCGAATAATATCTTCACTGACTTCCTTAACGCTTAAGGAAGAGGAAGCTTTGTGGAAGCGACAGTGAGGGAGAGAGGGAAGAGAACGGAAGAGAAAGAGTTGGGGAGAGTGAGAGTGAAAGGGGGAGAGGATGAGGGAGAGCAAGAAAGGAAGACGGAGTGTGATGGAGAAATCGAGAGAGAGGGAGCAGAGAGGAGCGGGACGAGGTGGCCAGAGGCTTATCGAACGTTCACGGCGCGGTGTTCGCCAGCTGAGGCACGGCGAAGGTACCTGCGTGACCATGGCGGTGGTGGCCCTTGGCGGTGGGGGTCGTAGGTCCTGCAGATCTGCGCGTCGGCTGGTGTCGCGACGCTGCTTACCTGAAGGAAGCACCGAAGCGTGACAACGGCAGAGCGGTCGGCGACTTTCGTCGGTGGTGCGCGAGTGAAGGTGGTAAAGGCAGATGGGGTTGACCAGCAACGGAGCGGCCCAGTGGAGGTCGGGTATGGCTGCGGTGTGGGGCACTTAAAAATGCTCGAGAAAGGCGGTGGCGGATCTCGAGAAGAAATGCGCGGCGGAGGTGATCCGGATCGGGTGAGGGACGGGGGAACACCGGATCTGTGGAAGCACGACTCGGATCTGGGTTCTAGCGAGTCGACGGCCAAGAAGGCGGTGCCGACAATGGTGGTGGAGGCAGGGGATTTGGTCGGAAGGGGGTGGTGCTGTTGTGGTGGTTCAACAGGGTGTAGAGGAGAAAGGGTGGCGGCAATGGCGATCTGTGGCAGAGAGGAGCTGTTGATGGCAGCGGCTGGCCAGAGGGTTTGGGTTAGGGGGATGTGTTCGGGAAGAAGGACACAGTGTCTGTCGGACGGGGTGTGTCGTGTTCGGGGTTGTTGGACACGATGGGGAAATTAAAATTCGTGATCTGGTGTGTCGGACACGACGAAGATGATGATTTTGTAAAAATAAAATAGAGAAAAAATACCCGGGGTCGGACTCGAGGCCAACATGACTGACACGAGAAAAAGTGGACACAGATACGATGCACACACAATGGAAGAATTTTTGTGGAGAAGATTGTGGAGAAAACAGTGGAAATGCTCCCCTATATATAGGGTGGAGGTAGGGCTGAGCATTATTCGATTTTAAACCGAAAACCGAACCGAACCAAACCGAATAAGGATTTCGGTTCGGTTTGGAAGCAGTTCGGTTCTAAGGAAACCCAAAATGCTTATTCGGTTTAGGGTGCGGTTTTGGACTTCGGTTTCGGTCCAAAACCGAAACCCGAATTATCATGTAAATTACAGTAATACCCTTACTAGTATATATATGGAAAACTAACCCTAAGTCTTCTATTTCTCTCTCTTCGTTCTCACTTTAGCCGCCTCTCTTCTCCTCTCTCTGTCACCTGTGAGAGAGAGAGAGAGAGTGTGTGAGAGTGGAAGAAAAGTCATCTCTCTCTCTCGTTACTTCTTCTGATCTCTCTCGTCTAGATCTTCTCTTGTCCGGATATTCTCTCTCTCGTCCAGATCTGACGCCATCTACTTATTTTGAACTCTCTCTCTCTCTCTCTCTCTCTCTCTCTCTCCTCAAGATTTGATGCCATGCACGGTCCAGAAGAAAGTGTTGCTCTGGTTAGGGCTGAGCATTAATATGCTAGATTTGGTTCTATATCTTTTAAATTCTAAAAAGTTTACTACTAAGACTTAGGGCCCGTTTGGTTTGCAGGATTGGACAACGTAATGTAATTGGCATTACGTTGTCAATCTAACTCGGATGTTTGGTTGGACAAAAAAAATTAGATGTAATGTAATCACGATTACAAGTTTGATTATATTACATCAGTTTCTTCTAAACTCAATTACATCATAAAACCTATGTAATCGCAATTACATTACAACTTAAGCGGAAGATTGGTATGCTAAAATTTGGCCTTTTTGTTCGTTTTTGTTCATTTTTTGTTGTTTTTGTTTGTTTTTTGTCGTTTTTTGTCATTTTTGTTCGTTTTTTGTTCGATTTTTGTCATTTTTGTTCGTTTTTTGTCATTTTTTGTTTTTTTGTTTGTTTTTTGTCGTTTTTGTTCGGTTTTGGTCGTTTTTTGTCATTTTTGTTCGTTTTTTGTTATTTTTGTTCGTTTTTGGTTATTTTTGTTTGTTTTTTTGTTCGTTTTTGTCCTTTTTTGTTGTTTTTGTCCTTTTTTGTCGTTTTTGTTCGTTTCTTGTCATTTTTGTTCGTTTTTTGGTTGTTTTTGTCCCTTTTTTGTTGTTTTCGTTCTTTTTTTGTCATTTATGTTCGTTTTTCGTTGTTTTTGTTTGTTTTTTTGTCGTTGTTGTCCTTTTTTGTTGTTTTTGGTCTTTATTTGTTCTTTTTGGTCGTTTTTTATCGTTTTTGTTCGTTTTTTGTAATTTTTGTTCGTTTTTTGTCATTTTTGTTCGATTTTTGTCTTTTTTGTTCGTTTTTGCCCTTTTTGTCATTTTTGTTCGTTTTTGGTTGTTTTTGTTTGTTTTTTTTGTCGTTTTTGTCCTTTTTTGTTGTTTTTGTCCGTTTTTTGTCGTTTTTGTTCTTTTTTGTCATTTTTGTTCGTTTTTTCGTTATTTTTGTTTGTTTTTTGTCGTTTTTGTTTTTTTTGTCGTTTTTGGTCGTTTTTGTTCGTTTTTGATCGTTTTTTGTCGTTTTGACCTTTTTTGTTATATTTGTTCGTTTTTTGCTGTTTTTGTTTATTTTTTGTTCGTTTTTGTCCTTTTTTGTTGTTTTTGTCATTTTTTGTCGTTTTTGTTCGGTTTTTGTCATTTTTGTTCGTTTTTGGTTGTTTTTGTTTGTTTTTTGTCGTTTTTGTCCTTTTTGTCGTTTTTGTTCTTTTTTTGTCATTTTTGTTCGTTTTTGGTTGTTTTTTTTTTTGTCATTTTTGTCCTTTTTCTTTGTTCTTTTTGTCCTTTTTTGTCGTTTTTGTTCATTTTTTGCCTTTTTTTATATCGTTTTTGGTCAATTTTTTACGTTTTTATCGTCTTCTATCGTTTTTGGTCGATTTTGCACGTTTTTTGTCGCTTTTTTTATTATTCTTTTTTGCTTTTTTGGGGTCTTTTTTTACTTTTTTTTTGGTCGTTTATGCTCGTTTTTTCTTTTTGTTTGTCGTTTTTGTCGTTTTTGTTCCCTTTTTTGTCGTTTTTGGATTTTTTTTGCAAGTTTTTTAATTTTTTTGTTGTTTTTTGCTCGTTTTAATTCCCTCTTGTTTTTGGTCTTTTTTCGTATTTTCGTTTTTTGTCATTTCTGTTCCTTTTTATCGTTTTTTATTTTTTTTGCTCTTTTTTATCGTTTTTTGTCATTTTTTTCTTTTTTGTCGTTTTTGTTCATTTTTTGCCCTTTTTTTGTTTTTGGTCGTTTTTCGTCTCTTTTTTTCCTTTCATTTATTGTTGTTTTTTTGTCAATTTTTTTTGATTTTAGTCATTTTTTAATCATTATTGGTCACTTTTTATGGTTTTCACATTTTTGATCTTTTTTTTGTCGTTTTTCTTTTTTATCGCTTTTTTCATTTTTGGTTTTTTTTGTTCTGTTTTGTTCGTTTGTCATTTTTTGTATTTTTTATTTTTTGTCGTTTTTGGTCTTTTTTAGCAGAAAACAAACCATTTTCCCCTTATTTATTTATTATTTATTTTTAGTTTTTTTCTTTTTAAATTTTTTTAAAAATTTAGTGATCCACTTTTTAAATTTTATTTTGTATTTAAAAAATATTAAATTAGAAACTTAATTACATTACATGGTAAACCAAACATATGAATGCAATTGACATTACATTACATGGTTTGATTACATGCTTCAACCAAACATAGTAATGTAATTGTAATTTCATTACATTACAAACTCAATTACATTACAAATCCAATTCCATTACGATTACGATTACATTACAATGAACCAAACGCAACCTTATTTTGTTGATATAGGACTGACTAGATCTTGTTTTTTTAAGTGTTAAATTTTGCAAACTTCATCTCTATTATTCTCGGACTTTTTTGTTGTTGTTGTTGTTGTTCTTTAATATCATTTTTTTACTCTTTTTCATTTTTGTTTCTTATTTCGTCTTTTTCATTTTTTTTATTAGTTTGTGGGATATATTATTAGATTGTACTGCACTCAAAAGCTGTAGTTTCCTAAATCTATTGCTGATCTTCGGATCCTCTGATCTTTATATCAGCTTATATATATGATGTAAAGAATGTATTGATACATCAAAGAACAAAATTAAGCATTCAGTCTTTTGTCATGAAATTTTTGTTTGCAGACATGTTAGGAATGGCACAATAAATATCCAATTGTCCAAGTAGAGGTTCTTCACAAAATTAATCATACAGTTTTTGCTTCCAGACATGTCAGAAATGGCACAAGAAATGGCCAAACCTCCAAATGGAGGTTCTTCACACTAAAAATGTCCAAATGGACTTGTATTTCCGGCGGTGGAAGAGGGGCACCAAAAGTAGGCTCAAAATATGCCTTCTCAATTTCTGTATATTGTTGTACCATGAAACTAGAACATGGTCTGATGGAACATGTATTTGTGTATTTTGTTGGATCATTTAACTTGAAATTAGTTAAACTAGACAATCTGCAATCTCTGGAAGACTGGTACACATTTTTAATAAGAACAATTTGTATATACTTATTTTCATAAGAAGCCCAAATTTTTGGCTGTTCCATTATCTTTAAGAAAAAGCCCAACAAATATAAAAAAGTCCAACAAAATTTTAAAAAAAGTCCAACCGAATAAACCTATTAAACCGAATAAACCGAACCAAAAAATTTGGTTCGGTTTTCACTCATATCGGTTAGGTTTCGGTTCTGATTTTAGTGATTTCGGTTTAATTCGATTTTCAATAATTCGGTTCGGTTAGAACCGAATAAATCGAATGCTCACCTCTAGGTGGAGGAATCCTAATTAGATAAAGATTAGGACGTTTATAATCTACTAGATAAATCTCACATTAATATAAACTAATTTAAAACTAGTTCAATAAAATCCAATCCCAATTTAAATCATAATATTTAAACACTAGTAAATAAATAAAATAAATTAATTTAGATACCTTTTTTAATTTGAAAATAATTCCAAAGAATTTAAAATACTTTTTCATAAATCAAAAATAAATTCGAATACCTTATTTTCAAAAATCAATTTTTTTTTTACAAATCTACATAAATATATTTCCATGTACCTCGCACGCAAATAATACAAAATATCTGTATAAATATTATTTTAAAAATTGGTACCTATATTTGTATAACAAATAAAATAGCCTTTATAATATAATAAAAATAAAGTTTGGTAAATCTAGTGCGACGTATTTTACATACTCAAACAATAAAATATTTACCTTATTTTTATCTAACCAAAATATTTATTTTCTATATAAACATATATTTATAAACTGTTGTAGAAAAATAATTCAGTACTACGTATATACGTATTTGCACTCGACGTACACATACCAAAATAATAAAATAATAAAAAATAATAAAAAATCCATGGTGAAATTTATTGAGTTTACAAGGGCTGCTCAGGTCGGTTTTGGGGCTGTCGGGGTTGAAGTAGCGGCTGCGGTGGCTTGGAAAGGCCGTGGGGTGGTGGAGGAAGGCGTTGGGGATGTCGTGGAGGGGCTGGAGTGGCCGTAGGTCGTCTAGAAGGGGCGACACAGCAGAAAATTTGTTGGAAATGAAGCGCAAAAACCGTTCTCCCAAACCAGAGAGTCATGCGAGAGAACCGAGTAAAAGCACACAAACCAAAAATGCCAAACACAAACCGCAGACACAGATATTTTTAACGTGAAAA